>BPLR01019738.1:0-181128 GCA_021605095.1 Caerostris extrusa | reverse complement strand
AATAGTAATATATTGTTGACATTCTGAATAGATAATAATACTCCTTAGATATGATTAAAATGAATATCTTTCTTTGGAATAGATATTTGTTCAAATGTTAAAAATAAAATATTCAAGTGCAAGTGCGTATCTTAAATGCACATTGTTTTAACGGAATGTATTTTAGCATACAAATTCTGGAATAGATCTTTACCATCTCAGTACTGCAGATGAACAGGCAGAAGAAGTCACTGATAAAACTATGGAGGATGTTTTCTTACCATACATTTCCCGAACTGTACTCCAAAAGAGAATTACAGCCTACACTCTGAGCTCATCTCTCTTGCTCATTACTGGGAGGAAAAGAGACCACTCAAGTAGTTTCTTTTTCCTATTTGCAAAAAGGGAACTAAGATGACTTTTCCCAGATTCGTCAGTGGCCATCTGAAGTATCTTATACATTAATAATATATTCCCCCTGCTATCAAATACCACATAAAAAAGAAAAAGGTTTTTAAATAAACTTTTATTTCTTATGATGTTAATAGACCATTATCAATAGTGCAAGAGAAGCTCTAGGGCGGCATTAATAAAAGCAGTTATTATCAATGTAGTACCTTATACACATAATGCATATACTAAAAGTGAAGATAATGGCGATTGATTTCATACTGATAACTTGACATTTCTGAGAATAATGAACATTTATTAAAAAGAAAGCTTAAAAAATTATGAAATGGAATGATATATGCGCATAATAATGAAGCTAATATTAAAAATAAATTTTTATTTCAACAAAACGAACAGAGTGCAACCTAATGAATCTAAATGAAAAATTGGATCTGCTATTATTTGTAAAATCATTATGAACACAGAATTGGCTGAGATATATACAACAAACACAACAGTTTTTTATAGTTTTTAGTTTTTGCGAAACCGACCAAAAAATTATTCTTTTATCTGAACAACATTGTATTTTATTTCAAGATAAACAGATTATCAATTTTTACCAAGCTGATAGATGGCCAACAGAAACATTTGGGAAGAACTCAATGAGACATTTTGTTATAATGCATTTCTTATATTGAATTATAAATAAAAAAATATCTTTACCAATAAAGAAAATTCTTCCAACAAATATGAGAATTAGTAACACTAACTCATTCATTATTATTGTTATTACTTAAACATTTATTTCTTTATGCACGGAGAAACAATATTAAGTTGCATTTTGTTTGCCCTCTCGCCATCAAATATTATATAATAACAACGTTCTTCTTTAAAGTCACTTTAATATTCTTTAAATTCGATTTATGTTAATTTCTTTAAGTAATTTTCTTAAAAATATAAATCTTTTATTTAAGAAAAAATATGAAATAGTCTTAAATTAAATATATATATATATATATATATATATATAAATATATATATATATTTATATATACGAAAATAGTCTTAAATTAAATATATATATATTTATATATATATATATATATATATATATATAATAGAAATAGTCTTAAATTAAATATATATATATATATATACGGGAAATAGTCTTAACTAAAATATAAATATATATATATATGCGAAATAGATCTTAAATTAAATTAAATATATATATGCGAAATAGTCTTAAATTAAATATATATATATATATGCGAAATAGTCTTAAATTAAATATATATATATATATATGCGAAATAGTCTTAAATTAAATATATATATATATATATATGCGAAAATAGTCTTAAATTAAATATATATATATATATATGCAGAAATAGTCTTAAATTATATATATATATATGCGAAATAGTCTTAAATTATATATATATATATATATATGCGAAATAGTCTTAAATTAAATATATATATATATATATGCGAAATAGTCTTAAATTATATATATATATATATATATATGCGAGAAATAGTCTTAAATTAAATATATATATATATATGCGAAATAGTCTTAAATTATATATATATATATATGCGAAATAGTCTTAAATTAAATATATATATATATGCGAAATAGTCTTAAATTAAATATATATATATATATATGCGAAATAGTCTTAAATTATATATATATATATATATATATATGCGAAATAGTCTTAAATTAAATATATATATATATATATGCGAAATAGTCTTAAATTATATATATATATATATGCGAAAATAGTCTTAAATTATATATATATATATATGCATAGTCTTAAAATTAAATATATATATATATATGCGAAATAGTCTTAAATTAAATATATATATATATGCGAAATAGTCTTAAATTAAATATATATATATATATATATGCAAATAGTCTTAAATTAAATATATATATATGCGAAATAGTCTTAAATTAAATATATATATATATATATATGCCGAAATAGTCTTAAATTAAATATATATATATGCGAAATAGTCTTAAATTAAATATATATATATATATATGCGAAATAGTCTTAAATTAAATATATATATATATATATATGCAGAAATAGTCTTAAATTAAATATATATATATATATATAGTCTTAAAATTAAATATATATATATATGAAATAGTCTTAAATTAAATATATATATATATATATATGCGAAATAGTCTTAAATTAAATATATATATATATGCAAAATAGTCTTAAATTAAATATATATATATATATATATGAAATAGTCTTAAATTAAATATATATATATATATATATATGCAGAAATAGTCTTAAATTAAATATATATATATATATGCGAAATAGTCTTAAATTATATATATATATATATGCGAAATAGTCTTAAATTATATATATATATATATGCGAAATAGTCTTAAATTAAATATATATATGCGAAATAGTCTTAAATTAAATATATATATATATATATATGCGAAATAGTCTTAAATTAAATATATATATATATATATGCGAAATAGTCTTAAATTAAATATATATATATATGCGAAATAGTCTTAAATTAAATATATATATATATGCGAAATAGTCTTAAATTAAATATATATATATTGCGAAATAGTCTTAAATTAAATATATATATATATATATATGCGAAATAGTCTTAAATTAAATATATATATATATATATATGCAGAAATAGTCTTAAATTAAATATATATATATATATGCCGAAATAGTCTTAAATTATATATATATATATATGCGAAATATCTTAAATTATATATATATATATATGCGAAATAGTCTTAAATTAAATATATATATATATATAGCTAAATAGTCTTAAATTATATATATATATATATATATATATGCGAAATAGTCTTAAATTAAAAAATATATATGAAATAGTCTTAAATTAAAAAATATATATGAAATAGTCTTAAATTAAATATATATATATATATATATATCAGTCTTAAATTTAAAAATGCGATATGAATATCATACACTTCACTACGTAAAAAACAATAACAAAAAATATTTTTTTGCTTAAAAATTTTTTAAAAAGAAATCTTTTGTTATGTCGTCAACGAAAAAGAAACAGATAATCGCAAGCACACTAAACTTGTTACGTTATGCAATGCACCAATCTGTCACTTTTCAAAAGTTAAATTTATGCCTTGAGATACCTGTCAGTCTATGGCACGGATCCAGATTTATCAGTCAAAGGTGCAGTAGGACTTTTAAAATAAGACGAACAGATAAAACACAAAAAAAAAAGTGAAAAGGTCAGTTTTTGCCTGCCAGGAAATCAGATTTTGAAATGTTCTACCTGTATAAAAACTGAGAAATATGCTTTCATAAAAAAAAAATGGTACAAAAGAAAAAAATATGTTAATCTACTATTAAAAAAAAAGTTTTTGAGCGATAGCACATATACAATACGATATAGCAGTTATAAGATATGAAATACGATATATTATTGATAATGCAGAAGTGTACATACAAAATTATTTAAACGAAGTTATTAAATTGAGATCAACAAATTTACATAAGTCACATATACAATGTAAATACATTTTATAAAACACTTAACTCAAATATAAAATGAAATAATTTTTAATGCAAAGAAAATCATGGAATTCAAAAATTGAGGCATTTATACAAACGACTACAATTAATATATACACAATTATACGACTACGAATTAATATATACAATTAAACGACTACAAATTAATATATACAATTAAACGACTAAAATTAATATATACAATTAAACGATTACGACTATTAATATATACAATTAAATTTACGAATTAATATATACAATTAGATTACGAATTAATATATACAATTAGATTACGAATTAATATATACAATTAGATTACGAATTAGTATATACAATTAAATTACAAATTAGTATATACAATTAGATTACGAATTAATATATACAATTAGATTACGAATTAGTATATACAATTAGATTACGAATTAGTATATACAATTAAATTACGAATTAATACATATATAATTATATACGATTACGAATTAATATATACAATTATACGGCTACGAATTAATGTACACAATTATACGACTACGAATTAATGTACACAATTATACGACTACGAATTAATGTACACAATTATACGACTACGAATTAATGTACACAATTATACAACTGCAAATTAATGTACACAATTATACGACTACAAATTAATGTACACAATTATACAACTGCAAATTAATGTACACAATTATACGACTACGAATTAATGTACACAATTATACAACTACAAATTATTGTATACAATTATACGACTACGAATTTAATGTATACAATTATACGACTAAAATTTAAAAAAACGATTTATATTTTTATGCCAAATGAGTTAATTCGAATACTAAATAAAAACTTTCATGTTAACTATGAAAAAGAACCAAACAATAGTTCGAAATGAAATTCTAAAAATTATTTTTTTTACGACAGTTGCCACACTCGTTAAGCAGACGATTTACAAACAAAAAGAAAAAAACGGATGAATTATTCTTATTCTTCACGCAGCTCATTAATTTCAATGGCGACTTTTTCCCGTTCCCTAAAAAACAAGCAAAAGCGATAATTTTCCCAAGGCAGGTGCATTAATACGAATACAACCAACCTTCGCTGAATGTCATTAAATGTACATAAAATACTGAAACATATTTTAATACAACATTTATTGTCCTACTTAAATAGTTTTTCCTTCATAAAGAGTATAATTTATGAGTAGGGTTCCAAAAAACGAGAAGCCATTAAATATTGCACCTAGAAATAATCAAATTCAATGAGCTACTACATACACACAGAATTAAGAAAGTCCAAGTCTTGCTAATTTATTTAAAGATGGCGACGCTCAGAGTTTCAAAGAAAAACACGTATACCTTAAGATATTGTTTTTTTCTTTACAGAAATTGCAAAAGAGGAAATTATACTGAAGCTAGTTACCCAGCAATCAATTATGTTAATGAAAGAAATAACAAGGATATTAAAGAAAATTTACAGTGTAATGAAAAGTATCGACTCAAGTAACCAATTTGTTTCTTCCAGCGAATTTCCTACGTGTGTTTTTAATTTTGCATTTTTTTGTCATTGGAAAAACAGATAATTTATGGCTAAATGTTATTTTTGTTGCACAAAATTAGATTTTACATAGTGGAACTTAATATATCCGTCTCCGCATTGCCGCTATAGTGTAGCAACATGGAATGTTGGAAACAACAGCTAAATCATTTTATAGGCTTGCAGCGTTATTTTAAAGGTAAAGTGAAACTAAAAAATATCTATTGAAACACATTTAAAATACTACCAAATGTTACAACTGAAAATTATTAAATATTAAAGTATAAAATATTTAAAAAATAAAAGTATTGTATTGAATATAGATTGCATTTACATTTTTAGCTGGGTTTTCTTTTTACGTTCTTCTGTTCAAGACGGTAAATCTTGAATTTCCTAATTTGAAATTTATAACTAAGAGCCTAATTTGCAAATACAGTATTTTAACAACAACTGATTTGAATTCAAGTTACCGTAAATAATATCTAGTACTACTTTATTAGAGCATATTCTTACATTTTGTGTAAATGTTAGTTTAGTGTAATGTAAATAAAAGAAAGTAAGTAATAAAATGTTAAAAGTAAGTAATAAAATGTTAAAAAAGTAAGTAATAAAATGTTAAAAGTAAGTAATAAATTGTTAAAAGTAAGTAATAAAGTGTTAAATGTAAGTAAAGTTTTGTTCTGAATATTATATATATGCTTAACATTTATATTTCACACAATAATTTGACTTAAATCTAAATTATTTCCTATTTTTGTTGGAAATTATTTGTTTAAAATAATTCCCAATAAAAGCTGGAAGTTTTGTTTGTTTGATTCAGTACATATTTTTTATATGCTATAAGTATTCTACATAGTAATCAGTTATAAAAATATTTACCATACAATGGCGTCCAGTACAGTAAAGTTATTTTAAAAAGAAATGCTAATACAGAAAAATTTCAATTCAACATAAATTCTAGATATTGAGACTTTATGTTTCCATATTCTTTGCTTATGCAGTACAACTACATGTAATTTCATAAAGCTAAATATGTCTGCGTATTCAATTTCTTATTAAATAAGTATGTTTAGATAAAGCACTCGTTGCACTATGCATAGCTAGTTAAAGCAAATTTCACTATGCATAGCTAGAAAAATGTTTCAGTATGTATAGCTGGTTAAAACACATTTCTAGTTAATATATAGCTAGTTAAAACACATTTCACTATATCTAGTAAAAATTAGAGTTATATCTCACAAGTTAATGTATTATTTATTTTTTAAGAGGACACCAATATACGCACATTATAACTGTAACCACGTTATAATCGGATCGTACTGTATACTTTAAAGAAGTAATCATTCGATATCATATTTAAATATTTAATTTAATTTTTATTGTGGCCAAGTCGTAATGTGCGTTTGTTAGTGTGTGATAAACTTAGAATTCTGATGGCATACACTACAGATATCGCTTTGTAAAACGATTAGACATAGTGTTGATTTTACGATTAGACGTAGTGTAGTTTGTAAACCACTTATCGGTTGTCAAACTACCTGGTTGGATACTGTTAAGGTTTTTTTCTAATACGACATGCAAATGTTGAGCACTTACCATTATAAAAGCGAAGTGATGGAAACTTTGAGCATTATCCTTATGGCCAAGTCGTAATGTGCGTTTGTTAGTGCTAAGACAAATTTAGAATTCGCTGATGACATATGCTACAGATATCGCTTTGTAAAACGATTAGACATAGTGTTGTGTTGATTGTAAACTTCTTATCAGCTGTCATATTGCCTGGATATTACTAGGTGGTTTTTTTTTTCTAATACGTCACGTAAATGTTGAGCAATTACCCTTGAAAAACTCTTGGAAGATATTATTCCTTGATGACTGGCGTAAATGAGGTTGTGGTAGTTGCATTGTGGTGGTCTTTTGGTGACAAATCTGTTACAATTCAGTTCTTTCATTGTGTATTACTTTCCACCATTCACCATAGTTAAAAAAATATTATAAAATATGAGATTCCTTCTTCAAATAAAATATACTTTACATTTTCTAAACTATATTTGTAACTAACACGATAATAGATTTCAATATTATAACTGCTTAATATATTTTCATATTGGCGAATATTTTCTTATCCACGTTTCAACTTGAAGCGATCACATTTTTTTCTGTTTATATGGTTTCAGATCCAGAGAATTACAAGTTTCCATAAATGACAAATATGGTTTGCTTAAACTAATTTACAAACATATATTAATAATTGTATGTCCCTATTTGTTATGAAACATTCGAAAAGCACAGAATTAAACAATATATCGATCTGAAAGTGGAAAGCAACTACATAATAAAGCAGAAGTTATTCTCCTCAACAAAATTAAAGTAGCCATTTATTTAAATGATGGTTTCGTTTTAAAAACAATGTTAATTAATCGATGCAACCACGCATTAAAATTAAAACAATTCAATTACACGCAGGAGAAAATGTTCTTGAAAGCAAGTTTCTTTTACCTAATGCCATTACTTTCATTCCATGAAATTTACCGTGCATATGTTATCGGCACCAAACGTAATTATGTCTTCTACGCGTAAAATGGGTTTTCTTCACTGGAAAGAAATTCTTCTTTATCGAATTCTGCCTTGAGCGTGGCAACTCCATATAATTAAATCTACAACGGAATTGGAAAACAGCGACAGAAACATTTGGCGTATGTTTTCGATTATATATAATCAACATGGCATTCCATTATTTTGTTGAAAAATAACTTGTATTAGTTTAACTGTTTCATAATTTAAATATACATATATAGTCTTAATTTCCGGTTTGTCGTTTAATAATTTTTCCTTAATTAAATGTCCCAAGTCACAATATTTATGTTTATGTATTCATTAAGAGGAGGAATATGAACAAAAACATTTTACTTTCGTTATTTATTCTATATGTTTTTAAGCAGAAAGATAAAATATTTAAAACATATATGAAGTTTCTTAATTAAATACATCATTTTTCAGTGGATTCCATCACATACTAGCATTAATAGAAACAAAAGGGCAGATTTAAAAAGTAACAGAAATATTATAAAGCTAAGTGGTGGCAACTTCATTAAAAAAAATGGCCAAGTCGTAATGTGTGTTTGTATGCTGTGAAGTAATATAGGAAGAGAGCTATACGGTACAAAATTAAATCGTATATTACTAACAAAGGAAAAGTCTTGGGATGACTGAAAAAATCGAGTGGAAAAACTCGCAAAGAGACTTTTGCCAATTTTAGACTGAAGAACTGGACACTACTGCATGGCTGATCATCTGGCCAATAGAGATTGTGACATATGTATTTTATGTAAGACAAAGAAAATGAATAAGGCTCATCTACTTTCATTTTCTAAAATTTACCGTGCATATTATCGGCATCAAACATAATTATGTCTTCTGCGCGTAAAATGGGTTTTCTTCACTGGAAGAAATTCTTCTTTATTGAATTTTGTCTTTAGCGTGGCAACTCCATATAATTAAATCCACAATGGAATTGGAAAACAGGAACAGAAACATTTGGCTTATGTTTTCGATTATATATAATTAACATGATATTCCATTATTTGTTTAAGTAACATAATTTGTAATAGTTTAATTGCTTTATATGGATTGATTTAAAGATGCATGGTCTTGATTTCAGGTTTGTAGTTTAATAATTTTCAGTTAATTAAATGTTACATTACACAATATTTATATTTATGTATTCATTAAGAGAAAGGACAAAATAATTTCCTTTTCAATCTGCTTAAAAATATATAGAATAAATATAGATAAAATATGTAAAATATATATCAAGTTCTTCAATGAAAATGGTAAATAAATCACTTTCCAGTGAATTACAACACATGTTTGAAACGATGAAAAAGAAAGGGGAAAACTTCTGGCAAAAAAAGGAACAGTAGAATCTATTCTTCAACTCTTTCTGGAGAACTATACGTGACAAAATTAAGTCATCGTATATTAGTGAATTATTGTCTAACACCAAAGGAAAAGTCTGGGAGACATTCGGGGACTTGAGGGGAGAGGGGGAGACTTGAAAAATATAACGGAAAAATACTGTTGCCAATTTTAGATTAAGGACTGGACAGGACTGTCTGGCTGAACATCTGGCCACAATATGGATTGTGAACTGTGATACGTGTGTTTTATGCAAACATAGAAAATGAATAAGGCCCATTGGCTTGTTTGCTTGGGACTGGACTCGTAATTTACAACAGAATGGTGACTGGAAGGCCAGAGAAAAACGTCCTGATTGCACGGACTTTTATTATGGTGCTTCTAATTTTTTTAATTTTTATCCTTAGAACATTTAATTTGTTTTTACAGCCTTTTGGTCGGTTTTGTTAAGAATGTCTACTTTTTTTTTTTTTATAATTTTGTTTTATTTGTAACTTATTTTTATTTCTACGGCAAGTGGCCAAATTTGTATGGATTGAGTTCTAATGTAGCTATAAGTAAAAACAACAACAACATTTAGAATGGAAGGAAAACTAAGTGAAATTAAATTACATCTGATATGCTTGAATTCAAAATCTTGGTTTAAAAAGAAGGATGTACTCATTTTTTACCTCGTCAAATTTCAACAAATTTACTGAGAATATGAAATAACAGATTCTCATAATGAAAGTATTATAAATATTCATTAAACTTCTCAAATGTGATTTTTGGTAGATTTTTTTTTGTTACGTATAATGAATTATATTCCACAACTAAGAATTTTTGAAATGGGCATTTTGGAAAATAATTATGCTTACAAAATATACAGAAACATTCGGCTATAACAAAATTATTTTAGATCATTAACGATATTAAGATATTATACGGAAAATTTAAAATTTGATTCAGCGAAAAATAATTTTGTGGTCGAAAATATAACAAGCTGTGGTCATTATACACACAAGTTCTATCTTTAGAAAATGTCAAACGTATTTTAAAATGCTACTTGCACTTTATTTTCGGATTAAAATAACTTCCATTCATCATAAACTTAAGAAATATAAATTTTTTTTAAAAATTAAAATGCAATGAAATTCTGTACTTTGTTAAAACATGCATAGAATTCTATTAAATGACAATTTCTATATTTAATCAGAATATTTCTGAAAGCTCTTTATAAAAAATATTTCAAGTATTTCTTTTTTTTAAAGATTCATACAAATGAGGAGAAATGTTTTGAAATGAAAAAAAAAAAAAAAATGGCATTAAGAAATTCAAAGTGATATTCGTATTCAGAAATAGAAATATTTCATAACAAATGTGTCACTGACATTTCAAGGACGTTTTTTTTCAAAAGATTTTGCTCCTCCTTTCAAAAGTTTTATTTTTCATTTCCAAGATGTTCTTTCAAAAACAGAATAATGATTCACGATTGCGAAATTGTAGGATTATGATTGACCTTGTCTGTATTTAAAGAAAATATTTGAATGCGAACAAATTTCTTATTTCCCATATTTGACATAATTGAGAGAAATACAAAAATAGTTGTGATAGTATTTTATCTTTTCATTGAAAAGAAATTCAACTTTTAAATAAATAATCTTAATTATTTAAATGCCTTAACTATTTCTTATAAATATTTTAATATATTTTTTTTTTTTTTTTTTACTTTTATATAAAACAAAACCTTTCATTCACATTTTTTATATTGTGATCCAGAAACGTCAAAAATTCTTAGCCATAGATAATAAATTGTTTTTGGTTTAGTTTGGTTTGCCGCTGTACGGTCATCTTGTGCGCAAGAGGGCTAAGAAGACCGAAACCTGCAGTTTAAAGTGGATTCCAAACCACTCTCTTTCATATTCAAATAAATTCATTTAAATTATCACATAAAATTCTTTACTTTTAAAAATTTTATAAGCGAAATTTTTTTATCATAACCACTCCGTTCAAAAACAAACATTTAGAAAAATTAATTATTCAAATCAAAATATTCAGATTTGTACAATAATAGAATGATGTGAAAATGCTAATAATGCATTGTATATTCATATTTATTAATCTGGTTAAATGTTTACTAAACGGAGACTGAACAGACTCCAACCTACAACTTATAATATGTCACTCACCAATTAATCAAATCATCGAATAATGAGCGGGGAACTATCTTCTCGTGCAGTATATCTCAAGACATTTTACTTGAAATACTTGTGATACATCAAAAAAGAAAAAAAAAGGAATGCTTTCAAGAGGATCTTACTAACCATGGTTCACCTTTTTTATCAGACGCAAAATATATTAGAAAAATACCTATGCAGCCATGACATCGCAGCATGATGTCAAAAAACACGTCTATAAGTGGCTCTATAATAATTATCAGACTCTGTCTTATAGCCTTGTTCTCAGAAAAATTTAACCCATCATTCATTTTATAACACGAAATGGTCTGTTTTACTAGTAATAGTCGGAGCATACATAACCTTAAAGCTCATATTATTAGGGTTGGCCTGGTGGCTTTCGCTCTGGCCATTGATAACACAGGTTTCAGGTTCGAATTCTGGCGGTGACATGGACGTTTGTTAGTGATACGGAATCCCCATTAAACTACAGGTTCCGGTCTAATTAGCTTAAAGTGTGCACAAAAATGGCCGTAGAGCGACAAACCAAAGCAAATTTTTAGTTGTAGACACCCGCGATTAAGTGGAACATATGAACAAAACTTCATATCAATTTGATTGCCTAATCTATGTAAAATCTAACCTTCTAAACGAAAGCAAGGAAAAGCATGAAAAACACCCAAGCAGCCAACTCTTCCATTGAGAACTAAGCGTGTTTCCAAACAGCACATCTGTCTTCCATTTCAAGTGACGACATTTATATATATTGGAATCCAGCCCATAGCCACCATCAGACAGAAGTTATTACTCAACATAGCACTTATTATCTCAAATTACTTAAAGTTCTGAAGATCTCATTTATTAGTAACAGTCAACCTAAATGCACACACCATTTGAAAGCTCCTATTATTAGGAGCCGTTCCCTTGAGGGCGTTGTGGACAAAAACCTCACTTAATTTGACTATTCAATCTATGAAAGATCTAGTCTTCCGATCAAATAGATGTTATCAAAATGTTCACTTCACAAATTAAACTTCGAGGAGACACCTCTACAGATGAGGGCAACGTTTCATTACGCACCAAACCAGCTTTTAATGAAATCGTCGCTCGCCAGTTTCGATGCCAATGAAACAGCCCCACAAACCGTCTCTTTTCAACTGAATAGAGCAATTGCAGCAAATACAAATACAAAAATGCACTTTGGCTGCGGATTTCAACTTTAATGGAAATCCGACAGCAATTAATTGAATCCGCTTGGCGAGGAAAACCGAGAAGGGACGATGAGATATTCATTACTGGCAGCTGCCGGGAGCCTTTAATTAAAAGTTTAAATGTCTTCTGCCCCTGCAGCACACTTAGCTAATTTTGGACGAATGAAGGCAGACGCCGTCGCCTGATTGCAAATATTGGGACAGGCTTTTCCAAATGAACGAGTGGTGGTGCCTTTCGAAATAATCCCACTTTCTCGATAAATGGAAAAGATGTCATAGAATTTTCCAGTGTCACTGGAAATAATCATAGTTAAATAATTCTGACGGCCTTTATATGCATAGGTACCACGGCATAATGCAGTTATATTGGCTTTGTACTTCAAATGTAATAAATAAAAATTTGTATTTTTCCATTCAAAGAGTTTGATAGAGGACAAAATAGATGATTATAAAATATTAACGTTATGATTTAAAAATTGAAAGCTTTGTAAAAGATCATAAGAATAAAAAAGAATAATAAGAAATAAAGTACAATAAGTAAGTAAATAAGTTAGTTATTTAAGTAAATACGTAATAAATAATTCTGATGGCATTTATATGCATAAATCACCACGGAATAATGCAGTCAAATTGGCTTAGTATTTCAAATGTAATAAATAAATGTTCGTAATTTTTCATTTTTTTTTTAAAATATTAACGTCTTGATTTTAAAATAAAACCTTTGCAAAAGATCATAAGGGTAAGAATTAAGAAGTAAATAAGTACGAATTTTGTGCATATAGTACTTTGTAATGCATATATTTTTCCATTCAAAGAGATTTTGACAGATTTGTTCGGTTTGACGCAATGCGCTAGCCAATCGGTGGTCAGGTTGCATGAAAATCAAGAAAAACACCCAAACAGTCAGATCCCCCAATGACAACTAAGTGTCTTTCCAAACAGCATATCTGTCTTCTGTTTCAAGTGACTAAATTTACATTGATTGAAATGTAGCCCATAGCCACCATCTGACAGAAGTTACTATCCAACATCCCTCTTACATCCCCAAATTCGGAAAATCTCATTTATTAAGTAACAGTCAACTCAAATGCACACCCCACTTGAAAGCTCCTGTCATTAGGAGCGGTTCCCTTGAGGGCGTTGTGGGCACAACCTCACGTAATTTGACAATGTATGAAAGATCTAGTCTTCCCGATCAAATAGATGTCGCCAAAATGCTCACTTCACAAATTACACTTCGAGAAGGCACCTTTGCAGATGAGGGCAACGTTTCATTACGCACCAAACCAGCTTTTAATGAAATCGCCAATTCCGATGCCAATGAAACAGGCCCACAAACTGTCACTTTTCAACTGGATAGAGCAATTGCAACAAATACAAATACAAAAATGCACTTTGGCTGAGGATTTCAACTTTAATGGAAATCCGACAGCAATTAATTGAATCCGCTTGGCGAGGAAAACCGAGAAGGGACGATGAGATATTCATTACCGGCAGCTGCCGGAAGCCTTTAATTAAAGTTTAAATGTCTTCTGCCACTGCAGCACAGTTAGTTAATTTTGGACGAATGAAGGCTGGCGCCGTCGCCTGATTGCAAATATTGGGACAGGGTTTTCCAAATGAACCAATGGTGGTGCCTTTCGAAATAATCCCGCTTTCCCGATAAATTGAAGATCTGTCATAGAATTTCCAGTGTCACTGATAATAATCATAGTTAAATAATTCGGACTGCCTTTATATGTATAAGCAGCATGGCATAATGCAGTCATCTTGGCTTAGTATTTCAAATATAATAAATAAATAAATATTCGTATTTTTTCATTCAAAGATATTTGACATAATAAAAAAAATATTAATGTCATGGATTTAAAATTTTTTTGCAACAGATCAACAGGGTAGGAGTTGAGAAGTAAATGCGTACGTATTTTGCACGTTTAGTACATATATTATAATGCATGTATTTTCCCATTCAAAAGATTTTGACAGATTGGTTTGGTTTGCCGTTCTACGGTCATTATTTGCACAATTTAGGCTAATTAGATCGGGACCTACAGTTTAACGTGGATGTGGATTCTGAACCACTAACAAACACCTATGCCACCGCCAGAATTTGAACCTGAAGTCTGTGGTACCAAAGGCCAGAACGCTAGCTAATTTGATATCAAGCCACCATATTATTAGGAGTATAGCCACTAGAGGGTTATGTAGTATATATGAACAAAACTGCACAATTTCATTGGCTAATTCTTGAAAATTCTAGTCTCCTAATCGAAAGCAAGGAAAATCAGGAAAAACACTCGAGCAGCCAGCTGTTCCATTGACAACTACGCGTGTCTCCAAACAACATATCTGTCTTCCATTTTAAATTACTGTATTTATATTTATTGGAATGTAGCCCACAGTCATCATCTAACAGAAGTTATTATTCAACGTACCTCTTATAACCACAAATTACTTGAAGTTCTGAAGATCTCATTTATTAGCAATAGTGCACCAAAATGCACACTCAAATTGAAAGCTCTATTATTAGGGAGCCGTTTCCCTTGAGGGCGTTGTGGACAAAACCTCACGTAATTTGACTGTTCAATCTATGAAAGATCTAGATCTAGTCCTCCGGTCAAATAGATGTCATCAAAATGTTCACTCCACAAATTACACTTGGAGAAGACACATGTACAGATGAGGGCAACGTTTCATTACACACCAAATCAGCTTTTAATGAAATCGCCAATTCCGATGCCAATGAATCAGGCCCACAAACTGTCTCTTTTCAACTGGATAGAGCCGGCAGCAAATACAAATACAAAAATTCACTTTGGCTGCGGATTTCAACTTTAATGGAAATCCGACAGCAATTAATTGAATTCGCTTGGGCGAGGAAAACCGAAAAGGGACGATGAGATCTTCATTACTCGCAGCTGCCGGGAGTCTTTAATTAAAGTTTAAATGTATTCTCCCATTGCAGCACACTTAGTTAATTTTGGACCAATGAAGGCAGGCGCCGTCACCTGATTGCAAATATTGGGACAGGGTTTTCCAAATGAACGAGTGGTGGTGAGCTTTTCGAAATAATCCCGCTTTCTCGATAAATTGAAGAGCTGTCATAGAATTGTCCAGTGTCACCGGAAATAATCATAGTTAAATAATTCTGACGGCCTTTATATGCATAAGCACCACGGAATAATGCAGTCTAGTATTTCAAATGTAATAAATAAATGCTCGTATTTTTTCATTCAAAGAGAGTTTTTGACAGAGGATAGGATAAATGATTATAAAATATTAACTTAATGATTTTAAAATTGAAAGCTTTGCAAAACATCATAAGGGTAAAATAAATACGTACGTATTTGTGTATGTATAGTACGTATTGTAATGCACTTTTTTTTTTTCATTCAAACAGATTTTTTGACAGATTGGTTTGATTTGACTCTCTACTAAGTCGTTTCTGCATATTTTAGGCTAATTAAACCGGGACCTACAGTTTAACTTGAATTCCCATTCATAAACATCCATGTCATCGTCAGAATTCGAATCTAAAAACTATGGTACCAAAGACCAGAACACTAGCCAATTGGCCGTCAGGTCGCACGAAAACCACGAAAAACACCACAGCATCCAGCTCCTAGAATGACAAATAAGCGTACTTCCAAAAACACGTTTGTCTTCTATTTCAAGTGACTATTTATATTTATTGGAATGTAGCCCATAGCCACCATCTGACAGAAATTCTTATCCAACATCACTCTTACCTCAAATTACTTAAAGTTGAAGATCTCACTAACTCACTAACTCGAAGATCTCATTTAATAGTAACAGTCAACCTAAATGCACACCCCACTTGAAAGCTCCTATTATTAGGAGCCGTTTAATTGAAGGCGTTGTGGACAAAACCTCACTTAATTTGACTGTCCAATCTATGAAAGATCCTGTCTTCCCTATCAAATAAATGTCATCAAAATGTTCACAAAATTACACTTAGAGAAGACACCTCTACAGATGAGGTCAACATTTCATTAAGCACCAAACCAGCTTTTAATGAAATCGTCCGCTCGCCAATACCGATGCTAATGAAACAGGTCCCACAAACTGTCTCTTTTCAACTGGATGGAGCAACTGCAGCAAAAACAAATACAAAAATGCACTTTGGCTGTCGGATTTCAACTTTAATGGAAATCCGACAGCAATTCATGAATCCGCTCGGCGTGGAAAACCAAGAAGGGACGAGACACGACGAGATATTCATTAGCAGCTGCCGGGAGCCTTTAATTAAAGTTTAAATGTCTTCTCTTACTGCAGCACACTTAGTTAATTTCGGACGAATGAAGCAAGGCGCTGTCGCCTGATTGCAAATATTGGGAAAGGCTTTTCCAAATGAATGAGTGGTGGTGGTGCCTTTCGCAATAATCCCGCTTTCCCGATAAAATGAAGAGCTGTCCAGTGTCACTGGAAATAATCATAGTTAAATAATTCTGACGGCCTTTATATGCATAATTCAGTCATCTTAGCTTAGTATTTCAAATGGAATAAATAAAATTTCGTATTTTTTCCATTTAAAAAGAATTTGATAGAGTATAGGATAAACGATTATAAAAGATTAACGTTATGAATTTAAAATTGAAATGCTTGCAAAAGATCATGATGGTAAGATTTTGTAAGTATTGTAATTCACGTATTTTCTATTCAAAAAGACTTTGACAGGTTGATTTGGTTTGGCGGTCCACGGTGATTTTTCCCGCTTTATGCTAATTAGACAGGACACTAGTTTAATGTGGAGTCCGTATCATTAGCAAACATATTACCACCGCCTGGATTGGAACCTGAAACCTGTGGTAAAAGGCCAGAACACTAGTCTCTTGAGCATTATGCCCCCATATTATTAGGAGTAGACCCACTAGATGGTTATGTGGAACATAGGAACAAAACTTAATGTAATTTGCTTGCCTAATCTATGAAAAATCTAATCTCGTAATCGAAAGCAAGGAAAAACATACAAGCAGCCAGATCCTCAAATGGCAAATAAGAGTGTTTCAAAGAACACGTCTGTCTTAAATTTTAAGTGACTGTATTTATATTTATTGGAATGCAGCCCATAGAAACCATATGAGACAAGTTATTATCAAACATCCCTCTTATTTCCCCAAACTACTTAAAGTTCTGAAGATCTCATTTATTAGTAACAGTCAACCTAAATGCACCCCCAACTTGAAAAGCTACAATTATTAGCAGCAATTCCCTTGATGGCGTTGTGGACAAAACTTCATACAATTTGACTGTTCAATCTATGAAAGATCTAGTCCTACGATCAAATAGATGTCATCAAAATGTTCACTCCACAAATTACGCTTGGAGAAGACACCTCTACAGATGAGGGCAACGTTTCATTACGCACCAAACCAGCTTCTAATGAAATCGTTCGCTCGCCAATTCCGATGCCAATGAAACAGGCCCACAAACTGTCTCTTTTCAACTGGATGGTGCGGTGGAAATATAAATACAAAAATGCACTTTGGATGCGGATTTCAACTTTTAATGGAAATCCGACAGCAATTAATTGAATCCGCTTTGCGAGGAAAACCGAGAAGGGACGATGAGATATTCATTACTCGCAGCTGCCGGGAGTCTTTAATTAAAGTTTAAATGTCTTCTCCCATTGCAGCACACGTAGTGAATTTTGGACGAATGAAGGCAGGCGCCGTCGCCTGATTGCAAATATTGGGACAGGGTTTTCCAAATGAACGAGTGGTGGTGAGTTTTCGAAATAATCCCGCTTTTCCGATAAATTGAGGAGCTGTCATAGAATTTTCTAGTGTCACTGGAAATAATCATAGTTAAATAATTCTGACGGCGTTTATATGCATAAGCATCATGGTATAATGCAGCCATCTTGGCTTAGTATTTCAAATGTATTAAATAAAAGTTCGTATTTTCTATTCTAAGAGAGTTTAACCAAAGATAAAATAAATGATTTTAAAATATTTACGTCATGATTTTAAAATTAAAAGTTTTGCAAAAATATCATGAAGGTAAGAAGTAAATACGTAATTTTTTGTACGTATTGCATTGCACGAATTTTTCTATTCAAACAGGTTTTTACAGATCCAGAGAGAAAATATATTTGATCCCGAGAGAAAATACCGCAGTCCTCAGTCCTGAGTAATAGCTGGCCTACAGACGTTCACCCGGAGAGGAAGCATATTTCGCGCATACCTCAGTATCGGGTTTTCGCTTTAGAACTGGAATCCTTCCACGAATCTATAATTATATGGCTTTAAATGTGTTAAATATTGTACGCCTCTAATTGTATACATGTTTTATTTGAGCGTCTGTAACTAAAGTTGTGACCTATCCAACCAGTGCTACCAGTATCTCTACGCAACCACATCCAGTTACAATCTGGTTGCCCAACCAGCACACTACAAATTGTATTTTTAAATTATTTTAAAAAAACTCATTAATAAATTATATTAATTATATTTTATAAATATAGCAAACATTGTTATAAAATATTGTTTTATTAGAATTTTTATTTCATATACATTTTTCATTTATTTCATATAAAGATATAAAACAAAAAAAAAAATGTCATTTTTGATTGAAAATTTAACATTTGGCAATTTAAAAAAATTTTTTTTTTTTTTTGGAAACTACAAACAAAATCATCAAGTTTAAAGAAAATCGTAAGATTATCTTCGAAACGAATTGTTTCCACTCATCGAAATATATTTAAAGGAAAACAGAATCGAATTCAATGCGAATCGATTAACCCGTGCAACTGCACGAATAAAACCGTTCCCCGAAAAAAGC
Source organism: Caerostris extrusa (assembly GCA_021605095.1). Taxonomy (NCBI): domain Eukaryota; kingdom Metazoa; phylum Arthropoda; class Arachnida; order Araneae; family Araneidae; genus Caerostris; species Caerostris extrusa. The sequence continues at coordinate 161,520 of BPLR01019738.1, read as the reverse complement.
GTTTTCTTCACGGATGATGGAAATCGAACATTTCCAAGATAGAAACCCCCTCAAGGAACTGTTCTTTTCACCCAATTTCGATGTTCCACAAACTGGGAAAGAAAGAAAAACATTCATGAATTTCGAATGAGTAAGGATAGTGTATGTTGCAAAAAAACATGCAAATACCGTTTTTGTCAGAATTGAAGTTTCAGAAATAAATTCTTCATATCGTATTGAAAAAAAAAAAACCGCTTACGGATATGATTTAAAACTGAAAATAGAAACATTGAAAATACATGGTTTATACTACAGAAATGATGTTTAAGCAAAATAAGTGTATAACCATTCATATCGAAAGAAATAGTTCAAGAAAAAAAAAAAAAAGAACAAAATATTTAAAATTTAAATAAATGTTCGAAAAACATTTGCATTATTAAAAGTTCATTAATAAGAATACACAATTTTTTTCTTTTCTCTCAACAAAACAAGTAAAATAAAAAAAAAAAAAAAAAAATAAGTAAATTCCTACTTTTTTTCACTATATTGCAGAAAAGTCCTTTATAAATAATTTTCATTCATTTTTTTTTTTAAGTTTATCTGGCGTCATCTATTGGTAGATATATGCAACTTAAATCTAAAAAAAAACTAAAATTAATTAATTAAATTTAACTACGGAATTAATATTTGAAAAAACTGTATTAGCATCAAGTGTCATTCACTACAGGTTCAAAAAAGTGTATTTGAACTTGAGTGGATAAATAAAAAGTATATTATTAAAGATTAAAAATTTGATCAAGATATATATATATATATATATATATATATATATATATATATATATAAATATATATATATATATATATATATATATAGGGAGAGTGTGAGCTAATAGAAGGAATTGAAAAAAAGTCTACCATTACTATATGACCACCATTACTTTCACATAAAGCATACCCTGAACTTTTTTTTTTTTGAGAATAAGTGAAAGCAATGATCACAGTAATTCGATATTTTAGCTTATCCATATTGGAAATTTAAAGGAGGAATACGAGTATGGAATGTTTTTAACAAATTTCAATTAAGAAATTTAAAGCGTAAATAAAAATCTAACGTCCAATTACAACAAAAATTTTAATAAGCTGCTATAAGGATATTCAAAACTTCAATTTGCAACATTTCATTTACCACAAAGCATATCTTGAACTTTTTCTTTTTGACAACAAGTGAAAGCATTGTTCACAAACTTCCAGTGCGTGACATTGTCCAATTGAAAAGTCAAATTACGCTATCCTCGAACATTATTAGTCTTAAGCAACAGACAAATTCAACAAGACATTTCTAATCAGTCCGGGAAACAATGGAAATCGAAAATCTTGATGGTCACTGTACTTCGACATTTTAGTTTAATCGCATCGGCAATTTAAAGGAGGAATAAGAAGTAAGAAATGATTTTAAGAAATTTCAATTAAGAATTTTCAAGACGTAAAGAAAGTTCATGGTTCAATTAAAATTGCAATTTTAATAAACGACTATTATGTTCAACATTTCAATTTGCAACATTTCACTTATCACAAAGCCCATCTTGTAATTTTTTATCGAAATAAGCGAAAATTTTTGTTTGTAAAATTTCCATTTAGAGACATTGATCAATTGAATCGTTAAATTACAAAGGACATCGAACCGTATTAGTCTAACGCAAAACATTGAGTCAGGAAGAGATTTTTAACAAGTAATGAGGAATCGAAAGTCTGATTGATCCGCTGCAGTTCTATTCTCCGGTTCATTAGAGTCGCGAATTGCATAGGGGTAGAGGAATGTAAATTGTATATTACATATATTCCAATCAAGATATTCTTAATTTCGCAATTCTTCATTAAGAAATCTAAGATCCGATGTGTTAATTGTATTATAACAACATTTTAAAGAGTCACTATAATGATGCGTGACATAATTTGTATGATACGTGTAATATGATATGTTACATTGTACTAATAAGTTACATTGTTTTATGATACGTATAATATGATATGTTACATTGTATTAATACGTTACATTTTTTATGATACGAATAATATGATACGTAATATTGTACTATAATGATACGTAACATTGTTTTATGATACGTAACATTGTTTTATGATACGTAATATTGTACTATAATAACATTGTTTTATGATACATAATATTGTACTATAATAATACGCAACATTGTTTTATGATACATAATATTGTACTATAATAATATGTAACATTGTTTTATGATACGTAATATTACTATAATAATACGCAACATTGTTTTATAATACATATAATATGATACGTAATATTGTACTATAATAATGCGCAACATTGTTTTACAATACGTATAATATAAAGTAATATTGTATTATAATGATACGTATAATATAATATATAACATTGTTTTATGATACATATTATAAGAAAAGTAACATTATACTATAATTATACGTAACATTGTACAATAACGATAAATAACATTATTTACGTAAAAATTTTTATTAAATTGACGAATTTTTTGAATAATTTCACCCGCACAGAAATGTTGTAAAAGATAATTTTGTTGATTTCTTTAATAAATAATAAAAAAACGTGCATATCTTTGATTTTTAAATATATGTGCATGATATGCACGAAAACGTCTTTGAAGATCTTTTCTTGAAAGCAGTGCCATACCGTCTTCAAACATTGATGTATTTTTCGTGGTATACATAAATGGAACACTTTGGAATAAATGAGCAAAGGTGATTCGAATGAGAGAAAAAAAGTGGCGATTCGAATGTTATCGTGTCTTCGTAGAATAAAGACAATAATTCTGCACCCAAGAAAGCTCTTCAATTTGATATGAGAAGGTGGAAGGGAAGGTACGAATCCGTTTAGGTATTAACATAATAAATAAGTCAAAAAAAAATTCTTGAATTCATTACTTGATAAGTACAATCGTAAATGTCTCCGCATTGAAAAAAAAAAAACTTGAATTCTAAATGAATAAAATAGAAAAATCAAATTTAAGTCCTAAAAACTATTAGGGTTAAATCTTTTATAAAAATAAATAAATAAATCCTACCCATGTAAACACAACTTAATCCCAAAATTCAAAAACCTATTTCAAATCATTATAGTAATTTTACATGAGAGAGAACTGTCTTCTAGAGTTTTAATAGATTAAATAAAAGAGAAAAAAAAAGATTACCAAATAATGCGAAATCCATTTAAATCCCTCTACATCAGATTATGATGGCACACCAGGCAAGACAAGCATCAAGCCATCATTACGAAGGCAGGATTCATCAAGATAAAAGCCAAATTATCTAGTTTCAGACCTTTGCATCCTTTTTTACCTTCTGGTAATGTTAGGAAGCAGTCTTCCGTTACGGTACACGTGGTTTCCCGGGAACTTTTTATTTATTTATTTCGTTTTTTTGCTTTTGTTCCACCTTTTTTCGGTAGCGTTTCGTTTCGGCACTGTTTTCCCAAGTTCGGTAATGCCAGTGCTTTTATTTACGACTGTGAAAATTGCAGCGCACAAAGAACACTTACAGCGGAAGTGTGGAAAGAAAAGTGTTTTTGTTTGGACTCTTTTTTATGAACTTGTTTGCTTTCAATGAAGGAAAAAAGAAGGCGAGAGAGAAAAAAAAAAAAAAGGAAATTTAGTTTTTAGGGTTAAGTCAATAAATTAACGTCATATGTAAAATTGCTATTGGATGTTTGTCAATTGGAAAAACTTCATCGATAAACGGTCCTTTCGTTCTAATATTCAAAATGACCCTTTCGCTCTAATATTCAAAATGACTTTTTTTTTATACAAAATGGCCCTTTCGTTCTAATATTCAAAATGACTTTTTTATACAAAATGGCCCTTTCGTTCTAATATTCAAAATGACTTTTTATACAAAATGGCCCTTTCGTTCTAATATTCAAAATGACTTTTTTTTTACAAAATGGCCCTTTCGTTCTAATATTCAAAATGACTTTTTTTATACAAAATGTCCCTTTTCATTCTAATATTCAAAACGACCTTTTATTCAAAATGGCCACTTTGTTCTAATATATAAAATGACCTTTTTATTCAAAATGTCCCTTTCGTTCAAATATTCAAAATGACCTTTTTATTCAAAATGACCCTTTTGAACAATCCTGCATATGAATAATTTCCTATAAAGAGTGATACAGGGTTTCCTAAAATTATTGGATAAATTACAAAAATTATGTAAAAGATTCGCCAGGATTCGAACCTGAAATCTGTGGCACCAAAGTCTAGGTTGCTAGACTACTCATGGGGTATCAGTCCAGCGCTGCCGGACACTCAGAATTTGTCACTACATAATTATTAATTTAATCCTTGACTGTTTTAATTTATTTCATTTAAATTTTATTTATCTTTATTTTTTTAAAAAATAAAATGATTTTTTTTCTTAATTATTCATAGAAAACAACATTTAATTAGATTCATGTTTAAAAAAAATTAATACTGACACTCGAAGCAGACACCCAGTTCAAAATTGGATTATAGAAAATGTCCCCTTGGCCAATTCCTAACTCATTAAAGCATTTTCCAAGTAAAAAACGTTATTCCCTTACATTTTAAGCAATAATTGGCAACTGAGATGTTATAATGCTAATTTACGACACTGTTAGACTTTGTAAGTCTAAGCCCCAAAACCATTCGAAATCTTTAATGATGTTTACGAAAACAGCATATAATATTTTTGGCTTCACATTTTAACAGAATTAATAACTTAAAAATAAAATTAATGAATGGAACTTACTATGAAACCTTAAAAAAATACTTTTTTTTTTTTGAAGAAAAAAAAAAAGTAGCATCAGCGCAGCTTTTAAATTAATGATGTGTTAGTTTTTCGCTTAACGAGCGCTTTGAATAGTAAAAAAAAAAAAAAGTAAATAAAAATTTAAAATCTACAGTTTTTGCAAGTATTACTAATTTTTATAAATCAGCCAAACGAAACAGTTTTTTAGTTGCTTTTTGCTGAATTATTAAAATGGATAATACTCAGCGCTCAATTATTATTATTATTGATGGAATACTTTTGAGTGAATTAAAAATTGCTGTATGACTTATGAAAAAAATGTTTCCTCATTAGATATTTTTTTTTAATATTCTAACAACAGTAGCAAAACCTAATTTAAAATAGCGTTAAGTATTTCAGAAAAATTGTTAATTGTCTTTTGTAAAAAAATATCTCAGGCCAAAAAAAAAGCCATTTTTTGTAATTTTTTTTTTTTATTTTCAACTGTCCTTTTATAAAAAATATTAATATTTCAAACGTAATACATGACAATTAAATATATAAGTTAGAATCCAATTTCTAATCTTCCTTACTTTTTTTAAACCGTTACGTTTTGTTTCACATGATGTACAATTCAACTATTTGTTTTGTACCAAATTTCAAAATAAATGTTCACATAAAATTTTGGATAACGCTCTGAATATTAAAATTTATATAAATATATATGTTCTGTTCATATATATATTCTGTTTAATAAATCTATATTCTTTTTTTTTTGTTTTCCTCGTGTCTTTTAAAATAAATAATGTTAAATTCGTTGTCATAAAATTTAATTTTTTAAATTTATGAATAGTGTTTCAAGAATTCTTGAATTTAAAAGATTCATTCTTGAAACTCTAAAAAAATTAAATTTTAAAAATTACGAATTTCCAACATTATTTATAACAGTAAAAGACACCTATTCCAGAAGTAACAGTTATTCCTCTACAAAAGAAAGAGAATTACGGAAAGTTATTAAGAATAAAAAAAAAAAAAACGTATTAAAATATACCTTATTTATCATGAATTTAAACATTATTTATACATAAATTTTGATTTGTTATAAAACCAAAAGATTAAGAACTAATTTTACATTTACCTTGGCTTTAATTGACATTTATTAATTTTCATTCATTTCCTTATTATTAAATTAATTCTATTAACTTAATAATAACTAAATTTTTCATTGCAATATTCATCATCATCAGTGGCGCAAAAGTCCCATGGTGGGTTAAGGTCGTCTGTCTACTGGCAGATTTCGAGGCAGGGGATGTTTTTTTTACTATGATGTTTTCTTTTCCACTTTTTTAGGTAAGCTGTTACCCCTACCAAAAGGTCATATTATACCGGGACCCATGGTTTAAAATGCATTGCGAACCACTACAAAACATCTATGGCACCGCCGGGACTCGAACCTGAAACTTGTTGCACCGAGCGCTAGTAACTCGGCCATCAGGATCCAATTCTATACTTTACAAATTCATGATCAAATTAAATATTTGTTTTCGTAACGCAAGCGTTATAAATGACACATAAACTAACAATTTCGGTACTTTGATTAACAGAATATAATCAAATACACACAAATAAAAGAAAACGAATCAAGAAAGATTAATTAATATCCTTTACTCGAATGACTACATTGCAATGCATTTTCCTTATGCACAACTCTTCTTCACTATGGAGTCATCAAATGTTCATGAACTCAAGCGCATCCAGAACATGAACTTACCTCTCGTACCCTGCAGAGATACAAAATGAAGAAGTTGAAGAATAATAGTAATAGCTAAAATTTGCTTTCAATATTCTATAATTGCAAATTCATGTTCAAATTATATATTTGTTTTCGAAACGCAGCATTATGAATGACACAGAAAATTTTTCACATGAAAATTTGCGACATATAGCAATTTCAATAGTTTGTCTTCTATTTGATTAACAGAATATAATCAAATATTGAAAAATTCTAAAAGATTAATTAATATCCGTTACTACATGACTACATTGCAGTATTCAACCTCGAGATATCCTTTTTCATCATGCGCAAATCTTCTTCACTATGGAGTCATCAGATAATGATAAACTCAACTGCAGGCAGAAAAAGCAATCACTTTTATTCTTTGACTACATTCAGGACTATACTTTTTTACAAATTCCTGATCAAATTAAATATTTGTTTTCGTAACGCAAGTATTATAAATGACACAGAAAATTTTTCACATATGTGCGATATACAGCAATTTCAATAATTTGTCACTATTTAATTATATTCTGTTAATCAAATATAACAATGACGAATCTAGAAAGATTAATTAACATCCTTCACTCAAATGACTACATTACAGTATATTTTCAAGCGCATCCAGACCATGTACCCTACAGAGATACAGAAAATTAATCAATCTTTGACTGCATTCGGTACTATACTTCACAAATTCATGTTTAAATTAAATATTTGTTTTCCTAATGCAAGCATTATAAATGATACAGAAAACTTTTCACAAGAAAATATACGACAGAAACAATTTCAATAGTTTGTCAATATTTAATTATATTTTGCTATTCAAATAGAATGATGAAACTAGAAAGATTAATTAATATCCGTTACTCAAACGATTACATAGCAGTAAATCATTTCCTCTACATAGCTTTTTCCTCAAACGCAAATCTTCTTTTTATTACTATGGAGTCATCAGATGTTCATGAACCCAAGCGCATCCAGAACATGAACTTACCTATCGTACCCTGCGGAGATACGGAAAATCAATCAGGCAGAAAAAGCAATCACTTTTCTTCTTTTTTTGCAACTAACCGATCGACCTATTCCATTACCAGATGATGTCAGACTGGAAAACTGGTTAAAAACAGCTTGGAACAAATGGGTTAGTGAGGTAAAGACACAGGCGGTGGGCAAAGCAAAAAAGAACCAAGGGCAAAGAGCTTGTTGGAAATATCACGATCTGGGCTCATCTTCATAACATGCTTAATTTTTCTGTGAAAGGTAACCTTTGAACATTCGACTCATCCTAGATTTCGTCAAACCATACGGGCTGTAACCTGAAAACTCCCCAAATTTAAACAATTTCTCATATATCGTGAGTTGATTAGTTGAACTTGTAACCCTTACGGTATGCTGGGGGCATAGGTTTTGCATAATTCGTAATGTTAATCAATGGAGAGGATACTGACTAATATAACATGTGCTACCGGTATGTAATCCTTTTTCTTTCTGTGTGTATACATAATAAATCGAGAAATTTGGAGGGAAAACTAATTTTAATAAAACGGTGCTAGGTTACTGGGACAACATGTTTCGGCATACAGTTATCATTTTATGGTAATTTTCTTTTCACAAAGCAGTGTCTCTGTTATTTTTAAATATCTCTAAGATAGCGTTAACAACTTTTGCAATACAAAAATAACAAGACAGTTTTGTAATGCTCTATGTATGAAACAGTAATTTTGATTTTTGCACACTTAAGAAAACTGGCATGGAAAAAACAAACAAAAATTTAATCAATATTAACATTATATTATACTTAATAATACCAGTGTGGATTATAATACATCATTTATGACATATCCGGAAACTTTTCTTGTCAACAAAACTAAATTAAATAGAAGCCAACTAAAAATATTTTATTATATTTTAAAGAATTTTTAATTTATTAAAATGAATTTTTAAAAATAAATCTACATATGAAATTTATCAATTTTTATTATTTACATTCTCCCCTACCTATGGTACCAAAAGCCAGAGCGCTAGCCAATTGGCCATCCCAAAATACAAGGAGATTTATGTCCATTCTTTAACACTAAAAATTAAGCAGACAACTGCAGAATATCAATATATAAAGGGTTATGATATACACAGGATAACGTTTTCACAAATTTATAATTAGATTTCGGAAAGCATTTATTAACATTTAATTATTAAACATTATTCGGTAAACGTTTCGGTTTCACTGAAAATACTTTTAAAAAATGTAATTTACAGATAATCATATTCAAATATTTTTCAAAATTTTGCTTATGAATTGAAAAATTTGAAAAAAAAAAAACAAACGTATTCAAGAAGAATTTTAAAAGCATAGTATTTACTAACTAATGATTTTCTAGTAAAATTTTAAAATTACTAATAATTACATTAATTTACTAATTTTCAGTTCGCATAAATTTAATAACTTGATTACGAAGATATACTTTGTCCTTCACAACAGCTAAGAGAACAATACATATAAATAATGTTTTTTGTTTCTTATCGAACTTGGTAGACAACAGCCCAAGTAATCTCATTGAAGGAGGGAAAGGGGACAATTTCTGTTGTGATGGAGTACCCGTAGGTAGATGACTGACTTGGCTCCATGATGCTGACTTTTTTTACGAGGTAGGGTTGTTACCCCTACGTCCAACGCTCTACAGTCAAATTAGATCGATACCTATGACTTAAAGTGGATTCAGAAAAACTATAAACACCAATGGCACAGCCAGGACTCGAATCTGAAATCTGTGGCACCGAATGCCAGAGCGCTAGTCACTCGGTCATCAGGTCCTATAAACACTATTAAAAACATGCTACAAAATTCAAACCAACACATATAAGCATGCAACAAAATGCTAACCAACATTACAATCAACCAACAAACCGTCCAAAACATGCCAATTAAATTTCCTCACACATCATTTAAAATCACAAAACGTCTTTATCATAAATAAGTAATACCTTTTAAGTTTAATTTTGGCAAGTCCTATCAAAAAACAAAAAACAAAAACAAATTTTCTTCAGGGGTAATGGCATTACTTTCAATCTTGACGATCCTAAATTTTAATTACTTTCAATCTTTCCTACATCAGCGCAAAGAACATATAGGATAACAAAAATTCACATTAACTTTTAACAATGAATTAATTAAATATAATGTTACACATGAAATTTTTAATAAAGACATAATGAAGACATTGTACGTAAGACAGTTTTTAATTTCGATGAGTCCTATCAAAAACAAAAGACAAAATAAATTTTTTTCAGAATCAAAGACACTTCTTTCGATCGTGATGAATCTAAACTATAATTACTTTCAATCTTTCCTACATCGACACAAAGGAGATATGGGATAACAAAAATTCACATATCATTAACAATTAACAATAAATTAACTCTTAACAATGAATTAATTAAATGCAATTAGTATGACTGTTTTTAATAAAGATATTACATAAGGCATTTTTAATTTCGATGAGTCCTATCAAAAACAAAAGAACTTATAATCAACTTTCTTCAGAAGCAAAGACATTACTTTCGATGTTGACGAACCTAAACTGTAATTACTTTCATCCTTTCCTGCATCAACACAAAGAAGATATGGAATAACAAAATTTTCATATTAACTTTTAACAATGAATTAATTAAATGTAATACGGATGACATTTTTAATAAAAACATTACGTAGGCATTGTACGTATGACTCATCGAAATTAAAAAAAATGTCTTATCAAAAACAAAAGGCAAAATCAATTTCCTTCAGAAGTAAAGACATTACTTTTGATCTTGATGAACCTAAACAGTAATTACTTTCATTCCTTCCTACATCAAGACAACGAAAATATGAAATAACAAAAAGCCATGTTAACTTTTAACAATGAATTAAATGCAAATTGAATTAAAAGCAATACGTTATGTCTTTAATATAAATAAGTAACACAATATTAATTTAATTTCATCAAGTTCTGTAAAAAACAAAAGACAAAATCAATTTTCTTCAGAATCAAAGACACTACACTTTCAATGTTGACGAACCTAAACTGTAATTACTTTCATCCTTTCCAGCATCAACACAAAGAAGATATGGAATAACAAAATTCATATTAACTTTTAACAATGAATAATTAAATGAGTGTAGGCGATCCATGATAGATGCGACCCGGTTTCTAGTTAACGGGACGTGTTTTTTTTTTTTTTTAACTGTCCAGTACACTCTCGCGTTCAGATCATTAGCTTTTCGGCAGCGACGTTCCTCCATCGCGACACGTTTTATTGCAGCACCCTCGTCAATTTTATTGATTCTAAATTACCATGCCCCGAAGCGGCCATGTATATTTAGACAACATTTTCGAACGGATGTGTCCCCGATTTCGACAAAGGGTCTAGAGGTAGGTTATTACCTGGCAGTGTGAAGGTGGCTGTCACGATGAATAAAACATTTACGATTGGGGATGCTGCTATGTCGGATGCAAAGCGGCAGCCAGTTGTCAGAGGTTCAGAGAGGAAATGTCTCCATTGAAAGAGGGTAGCAGGAAAATGAAATTCAGCAGTCAATTTTTAGAACAGACAAGGCAGTAAATGATGAACATGTACAGGAGCGTATGAAATTAAAACCATTGATCAATAAATTTGAGATAGGGTCATATCTGGCATTGTTTGTCGAACTTCATCATTTTATTCACTTTATTTTACTTTGCAATGATCCTATGTGGTTTATTGTTTCAATTCATTTAATGTCGCATTCAAACTGTGCAATTACTTACCGGAAACTGGAATGGTTCAACGCGGAATTCAAGATTTTGTCTCAGCGTGTAAAAAATGTGAAACCCCATCAATGGCGCAAAAGAAATTTTTGTCAAAGTTTTGCTTTTGATACCTCAAAATATTAAAAATCCTTTTATTTAGGTAATTTTTTTTTTAATGTAATTCCGTTCAAATTAACAGATTAAAAATAAATGGAGATTTGATTTGGTTTGTTGCTATACTGTCATTTTTTAACACTTTTGACTAATTAGACCGGGACCTAGAGTTTAACGTGGATTCCGAACATTCAAGCCACAACCATGATTCGAGCCTGAAGCCCGTGGTACCTAAGGTCAGAGCGCTAGCCACTTGGCCATCAGGCCGCACCTATTCGATTAACGATGTATTTAATATTAACACTTATTTTACTTATTTCCTCGCTTTTTATTAGTAACCTACATTTCAGTGATAAACGCTTTGGGAGGTATTTAGATCAGTTTTATAGAATCAATTGTTTGACATAGCTAGGCCAAATCCGGCCTTTGTGCCGGTTTTTGTTTGTGTTTCCTAAAAAAAGAACACCTACTGGCATAAATATGCAATAAAGAAGTGAAATTGAACTCAGCATATTATATATATAAGAATGCCCATTTTTGGTATACGGGAAAAATGGTCAGTTGCACTACAGATTCTCACCTGAGAGGAAATACATGCGCTTCTGCTAAAAAACGTTTAGTTTACAGTCTCTTACCACGAAAGGAAGTATATTTAACGCAACCCTGCGTATTTGTTGGCCCTAAGACTTTCACCAGGAGAGCAAATATATATACTGAAGTAGCTGAGCACAAAGTATTTGTTGGGGTTCTTTAAAGGGAATCACTCCACGAATCTATATATCTTTAAATGTGTTAAATAGGAATGTCGCTAATTGTACGTGTGGGTGTTTGCGCGTGTGTCAAAAAAGTTATATGTTCTCCAACCTGTGCTTCAAGTATCTTAACCAAACCCCACCCAGTTACAATCTGGTCATCCAACTTGTCCCCTACAATATATATCAGCTCAGCATTTTATTGTATTTATAAAATCATCAAAGAAATTATTAAAAAAGAAAAATTAATCAATCATTTTAAGAAATTATTATAAATTTCAAAATCATCTAAAGAAATAAAGAACAACAGAATATTACACATTTAAATTTCTTCACAGAGTCAGTGTTAAGATTTATTCTATTTACGTTACCAAAAAAAAGTCACAACTGCTTATGGCAGATAAAATTCGATTCTTTACAATAAATTTTCAAAGGTGAACAGGTGTCCTCATTTAAAAATCTATTAAAAAAATTACCTGCGAAGACTTATAAAACACAAAGAATTTGCCAGCGAGAAGAGAGAAAAAAAATTACAGAAGTTTTAATATTATATTATTAATTTTTCAAGTGGCTTCTTTTGAATGAAAAATTAACACGAAAATATGACACTAATAAAAGAGAAACGGCATTCATAAAGACGAAGCACAAGAAAAACCCGTTTAATAGTAATATGCAGTCAAGGAGATTTTGAATGGTTAACAAATCTTTTTGATGAGCAATATTGTAAAACTTATTATATTGTCTTTCACATCAAAGAGAAATGATAATTACATGCTAAGGCACGTGATTTTCAAGAAAATTGCAGACATTTTGCCTTTGCAATTTCACGACTTGTCAAGACATATCATAGAATTCCTAGAATTGTTTTTTTTTTTTTTATTTTATTAATTTCAATAATTCTGGCATTTCACAATCCCACCTGCTTGTTAATCTAAAAGCAACATTGTATTGTGTTTTTATTTAAAGTGATAACAATAGCTTTAAAAGGAAACACAATAATAGCCATAAGTTGCAGAACGAGTTTATTTTGATTAATGCACGTCTTATGTCATAAAACTGGTTAAGAAATGAAACTAAATTCTAATTTATTTTAAAAGATAAATATATTCTATGGCAAGTTTTGAAAAGTTAAGCAATGAATATTAGATTTGATTCAAAAAAATAAATTTTACTGGTATTAATTATTCTTAAGAATAATCATTTTAAAAACAGTTTGAAAAATACTTTATCTTATTTAACCTTGCTCCATAAAAATATATTTTAATTGCAATAATTAATCAATGATTACGTATAATTTAAAGTTTTTCGATGGCATTTTTAAAATTTCAAAATTTTATTATATGAATTTAAAATATTTATCTGCACATAAAATGTAGCACATATATCCAACTTTCAAAATATAATTTTAAGGGGGAGTATTTAAGCTTTATTAATGCAAAAAATTATATATTAATACATTCTTTAATATAAATAGAAAAACAACTCATACTAAAATAAATTGAGCAACCACTATAATTAGTAACCGTGCTTCCTCCTAAACGCAACCTGTCGCGTTCAGGAGAAATGATCAATAGGACTCGAGACTGTCAGAGAGGAAGTACAGCGCAACATATGCTCTCACTGAGAAACATATTATATTATATAATTCTATAAACTAAATATTTATATAATATTATATATAGAATTATCCATTCCTTTTGTAAAATAATAATTAAGATAATGTAATTATTTATTAATGATTAACTGGTAAACTCGATTAGTATATCAGTATTTATTCAAAATTGGAATTATCAAATTTAGAAATAAAAGTTAAAAATGCCTTTTTCAAGAAATAGGGTAATATATTTCGTATTTTCTATGCTAAAAAATCATAATTGCGATCAATATTTTGTAATAAATAATAAATTCAAGGTTTAAATTTAAATTATATTGCCACTCAAATATCAGGCATTAAAAATACCAATAAGAAAACTGAGGTGATAAAAAACATATGATTAATATTCTGTAGTAAATAATAAATTAAAAGTTTAATATTATATTGTCTCAAATATCTTGAGTGATATATTTGAGTAACAATATAATATAGTTTTATATTATATTTTCACTCAAATATCAAGCATTGAAAATACTAATAAGAAATAAGAGGTGATGAAAAATCATAAGTATGATCAATATTCTGTAGTAAATAATAAATTCAAAATTTTATTATATTATTAATTAAATATCAAGAAATAAAAATACTAATAAAGAAACCTGAAGTGATAAAAATCTATTAAAATGTTTTCAAATGCATTAAATGGAACAGAAAATTTCTCTTCCTATTTAAGGAATTTTGATTAGCAATTCTTTATTTATTAATAGTCTGTACACTTAAAACATGCAAAATAACAATATAAATTTGAACATTTCAATGTAGGCCAAAAGTGCTTAATATACATTTTAGATAATATAATATTATAGATATAATTCCCCCAATACCTATGCAGAATAATATTTAAGATGTTGTTATTAGTTACTAATAATTAACTGATAGACTCGATTACTATATCAGTTTTAAAGCTATACTATTCAAAATTCGAATTTAGAAATAGATGTTAAAAAATGACTTTAAAAAAAAAAATTTTATGCCAAAAACCTTCATACGTATGATAAATACTCTGTAGTAAATAATAAATTCAATGTTTATATTATATTATCATTCAAATATTAAAAATTGAAAATACTAATAAGAAACCTGAGGTGATAAAAAAAAAATTAATATTTTAAAATACATTAAATAAAAAAATTCAGAAATGTTTTTTTTTTTTTTTCCTATTTAAGGAATTTCGATTAGCAATTTTTTATTAATAACCGGTACACTTAAAACATGCAAAATAGCGTAAACATGAATAATGTAGGCCAAAAATGCTGAAGATGATGGAAAAAGACCTTTCAAGGAATATGCACAATTAATCAACCTCGCAAAGAACAAAGGTCAGGTATTGCCTTGTAAGAAAAGAAGAAACCGAGCTTTTACTCATAGCGAAATATAGGTGGCAGAGGTGGTTAACCTAGATTCATCCAAACATCCTCAAGGAATGAACACGGGAGAAAGTTTTTATTATTTCCTTTCTTCAGCCTATAAAGCAAAGGGTAGAGATAAAGAATGCCCTTGATTTTGTAATTCTTTTTTTTTTTCTTTCTCTTCAAGGTCGTAATTTATTAAAAAGCAATTCGTTTTCGAGAAGAAAAAATAAATTGTATTTAGTCTTGATTACATCCTATAAAGATTTTACAAATTCCCTTTTTTTTTACTTACTTTAGAAATGCTATACGAATTTAAAAATGTGAATATGTACAAGCTAATGCCAATAAACTAATTCTAATTAACTTATTGGTATATCGGACTTTTAGATCCTACTGCATAATCGATCGCATACATTTTTATGAGAAAATGCGAGATTTAATTAGAGCTCAGTAAAAATAACAAAAACGGGTTTTGTTTTTCGACTTAAAACAAGTATTATAAATTTTTTTTTTAATTAAATTCCTACTTTTTTTTTCACTATATTGCAGAAAGTCCTTTACAAATAATTTTCATTCATTTTTTAAGTTTATCTGGCGCCCTCTATTGGTAGATATATACAACTTGAATGTAAAAAAAAAAAAAACTAAAATTAATTAATTAAATTTAATTATTGAATTAATATTTGAAAAAACTGTATTAACGTCAAGTGATAAAGTTAAAAACACTTATACATCAAAACTTATTAACATCAAGTGTCATCCACTACAAGTTCAAAAAAAATGTATGAACTTGAGTGGATGAATAAAAAGTATTTTATTAACGATTGAAAATTTGAACAAGATATATATAGGGAGAGTGTGAGCTAATAGAAGGAATTGAACAAGTCCACGCATTCCTCGAGATAGGCGTTAAACCAGAGGTCCTGATTAAAGATCCATAAAACCAGATAGTTGTAGAAGCAATTTTTTCCAGTATTAAGTATTAGCATCGTTAAAGTTTTAATTGTTCTGTACGTTTACACCTAAAATTGATATTATTCAAATTTAATATCGATTTTTCTTTAAGATAAACGTGAATATTTCACGCTTCCATGTGTGTTTCTCTGTATCAAGAAAATTCATTTTAAAAAGGGAACTCATGTATTATTATCATTTCTTTTACCTTGTCAACTTTATAAACCATAATAAATATAACATGGATATCCTAGTGAGAGATTTTATTAAATGAAATATTGTAATTCGTTCAAAAAAATTAATCAATGCTAATAATGATATGCACTAATAAAATTGGAATAAAAATAGTATCCAAATATAATCTAGAATCAATTTAACTTAATCAGAAGGTTGACATAATTTATTGGGTATAATTCAAGTATGATAATTTGTATAAAATAACCTGAATTTTTTTCGCCCTTTCGTGAGATATAGTAAAATTTACTTTTTAAAGTGTGTTTGATGAAACGGATAAATATTAAAACAGTAAAAAACATACAAAACTTTCCACAATTTATCTTATTTATTGAGCTCCCTAATATTACAAAATAACATGATTTTTTTTTTTCGAGCATATGTTATTTTTATGAATGAAAATATAAAATTCTTTTTGATTGTCTTTAAAATATTTAGAAACGTTCTGCTTTGTTATTTTGAAGAATCCGTCATTTGAGAATTAAAAAAATATATAAATTAACTTAACCACAAATATCTAATTTTTAAAAAAGAAATAAACCTATTTATGCTAAAAAACAAAAAGATGTTATGAATAAAAAAATTTTTATCTGAAGAGAAAATGAGAAAAATAATTTCATCATCCGCATTTTAAAAGGAAATTGATATTAATTACCTTTCCGTAATTAACAGGTCATTTTAAAAATACAACCTAACAGAAAGATCGATTGCTTAACAGTTTAAAACTTACCTTTTCGTCAACAGAAAATGCGAGCCTGCAGTTAATCATTATTCTAAATATGTAATCACTGCAATCAGCATTCCTCATCTCCTACCGATGTTACGCATATTCCGAATATAATTAACTTACGAAATGTTCATATGGTTTAAAAATACTTCATTTATGTAACTATTGGTAAATACCAGTTCCTCTTCATGAGTAATGGTGTTTCCAGAATATTTGATTAGCATATATGGAATCTGTGTCAAATTACAGTCAACACGTAGTTTTTATATTAGTTGGAGATAAATTAAAATAGAGGAATATGCATTAGAGGAATGCTGTTTTTTAATTTTCTTGTGAAAAATTGACAAATTTTTGCAGAACGCGTAAAAAATTACAATTTATATTTAATAAAAAAAAAAAACATGGACCTCTTTCAATAAGAAATTCATCAGAAACAGAAACATCAAGCAAAATTTAAAAAATCATCAGAAACAGAAACATCAAGCAAAATTAAAAAAATCATCAGAAACTGAAACACAAGCAAAATTTTAAAAAATCATCAGAAACAAGCATCAAGCAAAATTTAAAAAAATCATAAGAAACAGAAACATCAAGCAAAATTAAAAAATCATCAGAAACTGAAACATCAAGCAAAATTAAAAAATCATCAGAAACTGAAACATCAAGCAAAATTAAAAATCCTCAGAAACTGAAACACCCAACAACATTAAAAAATCCTCAGAAACTGAAACATCAAACAACATTAAAAAATCATCAGAAATTGAAGCATCACACAGCATTAAAAATAATCAAAAATTAAAAAAAAAAACTATATTTCTTTTAGGCAAACTAATTTTTAATATTTTTATACCATAATAAAATAAAACAATTTCAAATCTTTTTTTTTTTTTTTTTTTTTTTTTTTCCACAATGAAAGAAAAATATGTGTGTGCAAACATGCCCTTACTTAGAGTTCAGATGAATTACAACTACAAAAATTAAAAAATCAAACTAAGCAATGATATGAAATTAACTCTGAAAGAACTATTACTTTATCAGGTTATTCTTTATTTTTAAACAAAGATATACAATCTGCAGAACCCACAGTTAAATCTGTTATTTGAGCTTCTATAATATTCTCTAACCTCTTTAGCAAGAACATCATACAGAAATAAGTAAAAATACAACAACATATGCACAATTGTATTTCCAACTCTGCTAAAAATTTTCACTTTCAATCAAAAAGTTTAGATAATTTATTGTGAACAACCTGGCACAGCGTTACTTTACGAAGGAACTCCAATACATTGATACAATAATCAATAAAATTAATAAATTTTTCTGTGTATTAGTTTGCTTAGTTGGAAACATTTATTAAAGCAATCCATCATCACGACAACAATTTGTGATATCCCATTCATTTTCCAATAACGCCTGTGTTTATTTGACTATAATATAATGCCAAAGACATTATGTAATTCTAATATGATGTAACCTGATCATTTTCGTAATGTATACTGATATATTATAAAGCAAAACAAGCTTTACAATAATTGTTCCCTTCTATTCATAAAGTGTTAGTACGTTTTTTTCTTTTCAACTGATAATCTTAAGTAAGTGTTTGTAATGCACCATTCGCATGCTATTTCATAATCAACAATTTCTGGTTGTGCAACAATTTTATAACCTTGAATATTATCGAAAATTATGTCGTTATAATCTGCCAATGCCGAAATAAATTTAAAACTATACACATCATGATAAATCAGGTATCGATTACTACATATAATTAATATTGTCATTAAAAACTAATTTTACATATATATATTTCTTAATTTTGCTAATAACGCAATAAATATTTCTTCATATATTGGTTGATATTGAAATATATTACAAATAAATGTTTCAAATTAAATACCCTTTCTATTTCTTGTTATTGTATCAATATTTTATGAAAATTTCAGAAAACGAGAAAAAAATAAATTTAGAACATTTTTTTAATTAGACCATTGTTACTTAAAATTAAACACCTGAAATTTATTTAATATATTTTGGGAAAAGTCAAATGAAATATTTTTTTTTTATACAGAATGTACAAAATGTAGATTCTGTACATTGCTACGCTCTACGGTTATTTTTTGTACAATCTATGCTAATTAGACCAGGACTTATAGATTAACGTGGATTCCGAACCACTAACAAACATCCATGTCACCGCCAGAATTCGAGTCAGAAGCTTTTGGACCAAAGACCAGAGCGCTAACCAATTCGCAATCAGGCTAAGTAAAAAACGATTTGATTAAAATATTAGGAGATTTGAGTAAAATATTAGATCAATTAAAAATGCAAAGCATTTAAAAATTTGAGAAAAATATGAATTTTTCAACTTATGATTTATTTTTATTTTCATTTTACAAAAATTGTAATCTTTAAAAGGTTAATTTTTGCACCACAGCTTCAGGTTCGGAATCCTGGCGGGGTCATGGATGTTTGTTAGTGGTTCGGAATCCACGTTAAACTGTAGGTTCCGGACTTATTATATTAGGCCAGTGTGCAATAAATGACAATAGAGCGACAAACCAACCGAACCAATTAACAGGTGGTTCGATATTCAACGGACAGGTAGTTGTCCGATTTTAAAGTTTTATATTAAATAAAAACATATTCTTTTTAACAAGTAACATATCATATATTCAGCACAATAAGAATTCGTGTAAATACACATTTCTTAAATAGTCATAAGTCAATAACATTACTTAACTTTTACATTTTATATCTCACGATAGTAGAAAATCTCCAACATTCCCCAACAGCAATTCAAACTCACGCATAGTTAAGTTCTTATTAATAAATAATGTAATGACAAATTACACCACCTACACTAGCAATTTCCACCACCAATAATTAAGCGCGCCCTTAACAAATTGCGCGAACAAAGCCATTTTTAAAAGCAAATGCCTTCTTCCCAACCAAAGCACATTTATTTTAGAAGATAAGACATTCCTTCGGCTCTTAGATTCACTCTTTAAAATTTCTCTGCTACATTTCCTCTGTCTTCACATAAAAGGAACCAAAAATGAATAAGTATTCAAAACAATGCGAAGTCTTTCAAAATCAGCTGCTCCCTAAGAATGATGCTCGAAATGAAAGTTTCACGAGATGCGAATTTTGCGTTTAAGGCAACGCAATAGTCAAACATTGTTTAGTCCAAGTTTACCAAGCTAACATCCTCTTTTAATTAAAAACCTAAGGAAACTGAAGTCTCGATGGAATTGTATGGTATTCATCGAGCTTGTAATGAAAATGGTGGTTTTTAAAATAAAAGATGGGAGACATTATGAAATATTCAAATTTTTATTTAAAGAGCCTCGCCAAATATCTCGAGACTCGCCCACTTTTAAAGTAAGATTTGACTCGGAAATATATTTTTCCTTTTGTCTATGTTTGCCACAAAATATGTATTAATATTCTTTTGTCTATTGTCGTAGTTCATTTACTTTCGCTAAATATCTATTTACCATTGTTTCTAGTAATTTTAGAAAATAAACGAAATGAAAGGGAAATTTGATTTAACCTTGTTGAGTGAAATAGTCTTACAATTATTATTGTAATTCATCTTTATTATCCATTTCATTTAATCTGTCTTATTTTATTTAGATTATTAATAATTCTGCTTTAATAGATTGAAATTTGTCATGATATGAAAATCTTTTTTTTTTTTTAGCTATGTTTTTATATCTTTATATTATCTTTTATATATGCTTTATTTATATATTTAAGGGGACCATAATTTCTGTTTTAAATAGGACCGTCCCGTTTTTAGGTAGTGTTGTTACTTATCCCACTTGATAGAGAGCAACATCTAGACCAAGCCCAAAAATCCATGTGGTCTCATGGAAGGAGGAAAATCTTTTGTTATGATGGAACACCCGTAGGTATAAGTTTGACTTGGCTTCATGACGTTGATTATTTAAGAGGTAGAGTTTTCAGTCCTTCCCCCAATGCTCCACAGTCATATTAGACAGGTACCTACGGCTTAAGGTGGATTTCGAGAGACTACAAAAATCCATGCTAAAGCAATGATTCGAACCTGAAGCCTCTGGTACGAAAGACCAGAGCTCTAGAAATTGACCATTATACTGCGCACAAAACCTAGGAGATTTGATTAAAATGTTAGATCTACCAAATAAAAATAAAATGACCTTTACAAATTCCAGAAATTATTATCAATTTTTTAAAAAAAACTGTGTTCATTAACAGGTAATTCGAAATTCAACAGACAGGCAGTTGTCACATTTTAAAGTTTATATATAAATAAATTTATATTTTTTAAATAGTAACATTTTCTAAATTCAGCAAATGAATACCACAATAAGAATTCGTGTAAATAAGCATTTCTTAAATAGTCATAAGTAAATGACGTTATTTAACTTTTTACACTGTCTATCTCACGGCAATAGAAAATATCTCCACCATTTCCCAACAACAATTCAAACTTACGCATTGTTAAGCTCTTATTAATAAATAATGTAATGACAAATTACACCACCTACACTAGCAATTTCCACCACCAATAATTAAGCGCACATTTAATAAATTGCGCGAACAAAGACATTTCTGAAAGCAAATGCCTTCTTCCCAACCAAAGCACATTTATTTTAGAAGATAAGACAGCGTGCAACATTCCTTTGGCTCTTAGATTCACTCTTTAAAATTTATCTGCTATATTTCCTCTGTCTTCACAAAAGGAACCCAAAATGAATAAGTATTCAAAACAATGCGAAGTCTTTCAAAGTCTGCTGCCTCTAAGAATGATGCTCGAAATGAAAGTTTCACGATGCGAATTTTACGTTTAAGGCAACGCAATAGTCAAACATTGTTTAGTCGAAGTTTACCAAGCTAACATCCTCTTTTAATTAAAAACCTAAGGAAACTGAAGTCTCGATGGAATTGTATGGTATTCATCGAGCTTGTAATGAAAATGGTGGTTTAAAATAAAAGTTGGGAAATAGTACGAAATACTCGAGATTTTTATTTAAAGAGCCTCGCCAAATATCTTCGAGACTCGACGATTTTTCAAGCAAGATTTGACTCGGAAATATACGTATTTTCCTTTTGTCTATATTTACCACAAAATATTTAATAATATTCCGAGTCTAATATCGTAGTTAATTTATTTTCGGTAAATATTTATTTACCAGTGCTTCAGTAATCTTTGATCGTAAAAGGAAATTGACAAATTTGATACAATTTTTGTTAAGCGAAATAGTCGTAAAATTATTTAAACTCAAATTTATAATTCATATTTAATTTATTCAGTTGCAGTTTATTTTTGAATTTTTAATGATTTTGTTTTAATAAATGTTTGTTTTAGTTTGTCGTAATGTGTATATCTATTTTGAAGCTATTTTTTAATTTATATCGCCATTTGTGCCCACAGCAAACAGCTTGTAAAGCCATTAAAACGTTGGCTCCCGTGATATCTTTAATTTTGGTGTACATATTGGGTGCTTCATTGTTACCCCAGACAATAATATAGCCAAGGGGAACTTAATGGGACCTATCGTAATTTAACGTAACTAACATAATAACGCAACAGAATTAACGTAATTTAACATAACTAACGTAATAACGTAGAATTAAAGTAATTAACATAAGCGTTTTTATAAATTAAGTAAATGAATAGAGTAATTAGAGTTTATGTAAGTAAAGCTTTCTTAAAAAGTTATAAGTCAATCACGTTATTTAACTTTTACATTATATATCGCACGGCAATAGAAATGCTCTAATAACAATTCAATCTACGCATAGTTAAGTACTTATTAATAAATAATGCAGTGACAAATTACATCACCTACACTAGTAATTTCCACCACCAATAATTAAGCGCGCCCTTAACAAATTGCGGGAACAAAGACATTTTTTAAAGCAAATGCCTTCTTCCCAACCAAAGCGCATTTATTTTAGAAGATAAGACAGGGCGCAACATTCCTTCGGCTCTTAGATATACTCTTTAAAATTTCTCCGCTATATTTCCTCTGTCTTCACAAAAGGAACCAAAAATGAATAAGTATTCAAAACAATGCGAAGTCTTTCAAAATCTGCTGTTCCTCTAAGAATGATGCTCGAAATGAAAGTTCCACGATGCGAATTTTGCGTTTAAGGCAACGCAATAGTCAAACATTGTTTAGTCGAAGTTTACTAAGCTAACATTCTCTTTTAATTAAAAACCTAAGGATACTGAAGTCTCGATGGAATTGTATGGTATTCATCGAGCTTGTAATGAAAATGGTGGTTTTTAAAATAAAAGATAGGAGATATTACGAAATACGCGAGATTTTTATTTAAAGAGCCTCGCCAAATATCTCCGACACTCGACGAGTTTTCATGAAAGATTTGACTTTGAAATATATTTTTTCTTTTGTTTATATTCAGCGCAAAATATCTAATGATAATCCGAGCCTAATGTGGTAGTTCATTTATTTTCTTTAAATATGAAGTTACCACTGTTTCTAGTAATATTTGAAGTAAATGAAATCAAATGAAATTCGATTTAACACCTTGTTGAATGAAATAATCTTAAAATTATTTTTAACTCAGATTTATGATCCCTTTCTTTTCATTTAATCAGTCTTATCTTATTTAAATTTTTAATGATTTTGTTTTAATAAATTGCAATTTGCCATGATGTGAATATCTATTTTTCAATTATGTTTTTAATATATTCACTTGTGCTTATATTCTATGGCTTATAAATTCAATAAAATGTATATATTTTTATTTTGATTTGGTTTGTCACACTATAGGCTAATTAGACTGGGACGTACAATTTAACGTGGATCCCGAACAACTAACAAATATCCATGTCTGAAGCATGTGGTACCAAAAGCCAGAGAGCTCCAAAACGAAGGAGATTTGATTTAAATATTAGATCTATCAACTAAAAATACAGAGTTGTTCAGAAATTCGAAAAAAGCTATGAATTTTTCAAATTATGATTTTTTTTTACAAAAAATGTAATCTTTATCAGGTGATCCGATATTCAACAGGCAGATAGTTGTCAGTTTTAAAAGTTCGCTTTATATTAAATAAATACATATTATTTTTAAAAAGTAACATTTGTAAATTCAGCAATTAAATAGCGCAATAAGCATTCGAGTAAATGCACATTTCTAGAATAGTCATACGTTAATTACGTTATTAAATTTTACATTGTCTATCTCCCGACAATAGAAAATCTCACAACAGCAATTCAAATTCAGGCATAGTTCAAGTTCTTATTAATAAATAATGTAATGGCACATTACACCACCTAGGCTAGCAATTTCCACCACAATAATTAAGTGCACCCTTAACAAATTGCGCGAACAAAGACATTTTTGAAAGCAAATGCCTTCTTCCCAACCAAAGCACATTTATCTTAAAAGATAAGACAGGGCGCAACATTCCTACGACTCTTAGATTCACTCTTTAAAATTTCTCTGCTATATTTCCAACGGTCTTCTCAAAAGGAACCAACAATGAATAAGTAAGTCTTTCAAAATCTGCTGCTCTCTAAGAATGATGCTCGAAATGAAAGTTTCACGATGCGAATTTTCCGTTTAAGGGCAACGCAATAGTCAAACATTGTTTAGTCAAAAATTTACCGAGCTAACATCCTCTTTTAATTAAAAACCTTTTGGAAACTGTAGTCTCAATGGAATTGTATGGCATTCATCGAGCTTGTAATGAAAATGGTGGTTTTAAAATAAAAGAGAGGGAGATATTACGAAACACTCGAGATTTTTATTTAAAGAACATCGCCAAATATCTCTGAGACTCGTCGATTTTCAAATTAAGATTTGACTCGAAATATACGTATTTTTCCTTTCGTCTATATTTACCACAAAATATTTAATAATATTCCGAGTCTAATGTGGTAGTTTATTTATTTTCGCTAAATATCTATTTATCATTGCTTCTAGTAATTTTTCAAAATAAAGAAAATCAGATAAGATTTTATTTAACCTTATTGAGAGAAATAATATTAAAATTTTAACTCAGATTTATTATTCATTTCATTTATTCAGTCTCATTTTATTTAGAAATTGCAATAATTTTAATAAATTTCAATTTGTCATATTTTGAATATCTATTTTTCAGCTATGGTGTTTTTGCTTTTTTACATCAACTTGTGCTCATAGCACATGACCTGTAAATCAATGAAGATTTATACATTTTTTATTTTGATGTCCTTATTGTGGTGTTTCATTGTCACCCCGCACGATAATTTAGCTTTCGAACTTACCGTAACTAACATAATAATGTAGTAGAATTAACGAAATTTAACATAACTAACGTAATAATGTAGTAGAATTAACGTAATTTAACGTAACAGAATTAATGTAATTTAAAGTAATAGAATTAAGGTAATTTAACGTAATAGAATTAATGTAATTTAACGTAATAGAATTAATGTAATTTAACGCAATTTAAAATAATTAACGTAATTTAACGTAATAGAATTAATGTAATTTAACGTAATTTAAAATAATTAACGTAATAATGTAGTAGAATTCACATAATTTATCATAATTAATGTCACTATAGTAAGAGCGTAGTAGAATTAACGTTACTTTATAATTAAAGATAAGAACGTAACTAACGATACTTAATTAACGTAACGTAACGATACATAATTAACGTAACGTAACGATACATAATTAACGTAACGTAACGATACATAATTAACGAACATAACGATACATAATTAACGTAATAACGTAGTAGAATTAATTTAATGTAACTAAAGTAGTAGAATTAATGTAATTAATGTAAGCTTAACGTCAACGCTTAATGGGACCCTACGTCTTATTTTGAACAGGACAGTCCCGTTTTTAAGTAGTTTACCCCGTTGTTCTCAAGCACAATTTTGGGACGCTAAAATGTCCATTTTTCAGAAAAGATTACTTCCTTTTTTAAAATAAAATTGTTGGTGATTTGCAAAGATGTTGAAAAAATTCAACGGTAGCGCCTATTAGCAGCGATGCCATGTGCAGTACATCTCACACTTTGTACGCCGATTAGGTTTTGTTTGGTTTGTCGCTCTACGGTCATTTCTGTGCAAATTTTGGGCTAATTATTCCAGGACTTACAGTTTAACGTGGATTCTGAACCACTAACAAACATCCATGCCAGTGCTAAGATTCAACCCTGAAACCTGTGGAAAAAAGGCCGAGTGCTATCCAATTAGCCATCAGGCCGCTAAGTCGATTAGAAGCGCGTAAACTTGCTCAAAGGTGCAAGAAAATAGCTGCAGCTGTGTCAACCGGCAGTATATGAAAACTGTGACTGTTGAGTTCTATAAAATAATATTTGGAATAATAGACTTCGTTCTTTAAAGAATTAGAAAGAAAGAAAGAAATGAGCGAATTTAACCAAAATGCGTACCTGGGTAGTAATTCGAAATGTAATGGTAAAAAGTGTAAGGAATTTATTCATTATAAGCAAATATTTAACGCGTTTTCACTTATTTCTGACTAAAATACAACACAAAGTGACTGGATGGAACTCTGGTTGGTTGCTGTAGTTTTATGGCACAAAAACTGGTTTTTGCTAAGTTATGCCAAATAATAATATAGCCATATTCACATCGGTAAAATTAATTTAAACTTTACTGGGTTTTTTTTTTTTTTTTTTTTTTTGGTTAAACTTAAAAAAAAAGTATTTCAAAAATATTGGCTTAAACGAATTAAATAAATTTTTTTTCTAATCGATAATAAATATGACACGCTAAAGTATTATTTTTAATTAAAATCGATTAAAAAACATATGTCACAATTTATCTCGCTTTTTCTAATGCAGCTGGCAAATACATAGACCGTGATCTTTTATGCCATAAAGGCTGCACCGACATTACTCTCTTAGCACTACCCAGGAGAGCGTGTAACTTCAAGATAAGACACGGACGCTCAGTAACAATGCCCCCTCAACGCTCTACGATCCTGTTCTACCGAGATTTTTTTTTTTACTACGGTTTAACGTGGATTCCAAACCTCTACAAGCACACCCATGGCACCGCCGGGACTCGAACCCGATACCTGTGCTACCGAGCTCCAGAGCGCTAGCTACTCGCCCACAGGCCCCACAAATTATCTCTTTCTCGTCATATTCGATTGCATCACCATTATTAGAATAACAGTCGTTTGAAACTAATTCTGTTTCCATTCGACTGATTGATTACTCTGCTGGAGATAGTTGATTATTATGAATCCTGGAATGGCTTCACCAGAAAGTTATTGGGTGGAATTATTCTACCACTTGCACACCAGTAATTCTAATCCTATGAACTTTCGTACAATTAATGAATACATTTTGTCTGTCTGGCACTCTTTTTTACATGAATAAACCACAATTCTTAACACAATGCTAGTTTTGAGAGATCCTGTTAACAATGTTATTCTTACTTGACATGAACACAAAAAAGAAAAAAAATTAGTTCTTCAAAGAAAATAATATAAAACTGCATAAATTATTTTCACCTGTTCTTTCCATTACTAGATAATAATATACATACTATCATTTAAAATTACTAGATGACCATTTTTCAGGTAAAAAGTAATGGCCACTTTAGGTATATTCCTTATTTTCCAGAAATTAAAAGCCAGAATGCTCTAATCAGGTAGTCTGACATGATACAAAACTCTGGAACCATCATTACTGACACTACTAATTTTAAAAACAGCGACTATAGCACTGTCACCAGCAACTCCAATTGACGAACTGAAGAATTAACGGTTACTCTTAGAAATTGTATTCGAATTAGATGGCTTCATAAGTAGCCTGATTTTTAGCACCGTTGATTCAACGTTTCGGGCGGCCTGATGGCCAATTTATTAGCGCTCTGGCTTTTTGTACTACACGCTTCAGGTTCGAATCCTGGTGGTGGCATAGATGTTTGTCAGTAATTCGGAATCAATGTTAAGCTGTAGTACCCAGTCTAATTAGCCTAAAATGTGCACAAAATGACAGTAGAGCGACAAAACAAACGTTTCGGATAGAGAAGGTTTATATTAGCAGTTGATCCCAGAAGTTATTTAATAGTGCTTCACCGTCTCGGCGCTAGGTGCAGTTAGGAGTAAAACAAATTTTAACGTTGACTCAGGCAGACTTTATAATAGCAGTTAATTTTAACTAATGTTAAATAATTAAATTCTTGATTTGAGTAGAACATTTTATAAAAAAAAAATCTAATTTAAACTACACTCAAATTTCTCCGTATAAAACTAATATAATTATTATTGCGAAGTATTATTTCGAGTCATTATTTGCACTGAAAAACACTCAGTAAAGTTCGTGACCAATGAATTTTGAGTGAAAAATAATGGCTTGTTAGTCATGCATTTTAGAAACTCAATTGATTTAACTTCACGATATTAAAAGGAAAAGCGTAATTTAAAAAGACTAGCACAGAATTTTGCAACCATCTTTTCATAAACTGGGAATTCATCAACACAAGTGAAGGTGATATTTACTATAATGTTATTCCAAGGTTAGCCATTTTCTGAAAAACTGAAGCTGCGAATATGTTAATCTTCTTTTATTTGTAGAATTATTTTTTGTGCGTGTGTGATTATGTTGAGTAAATTAACCTTGAAAAACTAATTTGCTGTCGTCTTTATTTAGCCAATCTAAAAAGGCTTATTTATTTAATTGCTTTTGAACAATTTTATCATCTTTATTGTACAGGTTTCAATAGCACTTATTATGTCAAAGATCAAGAAATTTCTAAATTGCGTAAAGAAGAAGATTTATAGTAAATAAATAATATTATGACTCATTTTATGGTCGTAGTTTATGATAAAGAAAGTTAGCTGTGAATTAGTAATAGAACACGTAGTGAATGATTACCAGTAGTTTGAAAACACTGTGAATTCAGTATTTCGCCCCATAGAAGTAACCATTTTTAAAATTTATATATATAAATATAGGGGCCTGATGATCGAGTGGCTAGCGTTCTGGCGCTCGGTACCACAGGTTCCGGTTTCGAGTCCCGGCACTGCCATGAATGTTTATAGTCACTTTAAATCGTAGGTCCCGGTCGAATATGATTGGTGTCGGCATGGTCGGCATTGTTACTCTGCGTTCGTAGCTTATCTTCAAATTACACGCCCCCTGGGTAGTGCTAAGTGAGTAACGTCGGTGCAGCCCTTGCTTATGGCATATAAAGATCACGGTCTAAGTATTTGCCAGCTGCATTAGAAAAAAATGTTTATAAATATATTCAATTCTTTCAGTTAAGCATCTAATAAGATAATTCACCAACTAGCCACAATTTTTATAGATTAGTATTATTTTTAATAAATTATTTATTAAGAATAAAAAAAAATTTCACAGTTATAACTTTAAACAAATAAACTTTAATATCGGCTGTAGTGTATAGAGTGCTATCTTAATATAGAATAAATTTTCTATAAAAGTTTTTTTTTAATTATTCGTCATATTTTATTAGACATCTGAATAAAAAATTTCTATTGGGTTAAATAAAATTAACGAATAATACATAAATCAGATTAATTAAAAGAAATAATTGAACATATGATAAATTGCAATAATAATGCAGTAAATAACAGTAATAAATATAATGAATTACTCAAAACGCAGAAGAAATAAACTTTTTCAACGTACTATATTTTCTAATGGATTAAATGAATTGCAATACTGGATTTTAATTTTCCTAAATTCAAGTTGATAACAAATGACAGGATTGTATTTTGATAGTTTTTTTTTTTAAAAATTTTAACTTAATATCGTGCCCTTTATACTACACACCATTATGCTCATATTTAAATTCCATACAAGTAATGGTTTGTTTTGTCGCTCTGCGGTCATTCTATGCATAATTTAGGCTAATTAGACCGAGACCTATAGTTCAACATGGATTCCGAACCACCAGCAAACTTCCATGCCCCCGCCAGAATTTGAACCTGAAGGCTGTAGTACCAAAGTCCAGAAATCGAACCAATTGTCCATCAGGCCGCCATAAAAGTAATAGAATATGATAAGTTGCATATTAGTCATATTTGTCATTTGTTAGCTACATGGAAATGCTACAGGAGCAACGCGAAATATTTCTTCAGTGTATCCAACATATATTAGTGAAAATTGTGTTCAAGATTGGTTTCAGAAGTTTGTAGAAGATAATTGAAGTCTTGAAGATGAACAAAGAGGTTATCGGCCAATGCATGTTGATGTTTAAAGCCACTGGCTCCCCATATAACAACTAAAGAACTAGTTTGCCGACGACACTGTGCACAAACAACTGTAGTGGCACACCAAAAATAAAAGTTTCTCGATCTGATGTTTGGGTTCCACAAGAACTTGCATCTCAAAACCGTCAGCAACAAAGAAATGTTTGCACATCACTAGCCACAAGAAAGAAATTGGTCCTTTTTAAAGGGTACGGCGACTGAAGACGAAAAGTAGATACTTTATGACGTTACTCGAAAAAGATAAAGCTTAACCACAAAAGAAAACCTATTTCCACTGCAAATTTAGATTGCTTCGTAGGTTTTGCTTTGCATTTGGAAGGATATGTAAAGGGTGGTTTATTTTGAACTGCATGTAAATAACCAAACTATCACTTTAGACGTATACAGTAGACAGAATTTAAAGAAATAGAGAATTTATTAAACGATTAACGATTTTAGATTTATTAAACGATTAACGATTTAGAGAATTTATTAAGCGATCAACGAATTAGAGAATTTATTAAGAATTACAGAATCAACGAATTACAGAATTTATTAAGCGATCAACGAATTACAGAATTTATTAAACAATTAACGAATTACAGAATTTATTAAACAATTAACGAATTACAGAATTTATTAAACAATTAACGAATTACAGAATTAATTAGACAATTAAAGAAATTGGAGAAATTATTAGATAATTAACGAATTAGAAAATTTATTAGACAATTAATGAATTACGGAATTTATTAAAAGATTTAACGAATTAGAAATTTTATTAAACGACTTGATTTACTCAATATATGGAGTGTGAAACTTCAAAATCTCCCAGCCTTACACCGCAAGAATGACTCAACAGCAACTAAATGAATTAGGATGGGAAATTCCACCTCACCTTATAGTCCAGACATAACCCCATTAGATTATTGGGTCGTTTAGGTTTGTAGAGCATTTTCTTGATGACAAAAAATTTCAGTAATAGATAGGAGATCAAAAACTCTCTAAATGGTTACTTGCTGCAAAAAAAAAAAAAAAAAAAATTCTTCCAAGATGCAATGAAAAACATTGCCTGTAAGATGATTAAATGTTGGAAAACGATGGATAATATTTTAATGATTAAATAAGTGCAACAAATATTTTTTCCCTTTTCAAAATTGTGTATCTAAATTCTGCATTACTTTTCGTTCAACATAAAAATATGCAAGAGTTACTTATTTATAAAAAAAATAATAATAATTAGTGAATTTATTTTAACTCCCAAGAAACTTTTTTTTTATAACATTTTAAATTTATAAAAAAAATATGATTTCATAAACCACTAGCATAAATGCAAACCTCCTGTTTTTGATAATATTTACCCAAGGCTGAACGTCTCATCTATTTTACACCACTAGCTTTAACCTTATAATTTAATCTCCTAAAAATAGAAAACAAAACCGTAAGCTCCTTAAAAATAAGCTAATCACTTGATTTCCAATTTCTAAAATTAACGAATGACACTTGCAAACTTGCTTAAATATTTTAGCATTGCTAATTCGATGCGCGTAAGAATTATTTAAGAGATCCTTAATAAGTGAACGGATAAAAAAAAAAATGCTTTGTTAATGTAGCTTTTTTTTTGCGAGAAATTGATGTAAATTTAATAAAGTTAATATTCTTATATTGAGAAAAATGGAAAAACAATATTCATGAAAAATTGTAAAATAAATTTAATTTTTATAGCGTATTTAAACAATTTCTTTATGATTTTGGTTCTGATATTAATATATTTATCACTCTATTCATTCCCAGAAATCATTCATTTCAAAAACGGACAGACAGTATGATAATTGTGACACTGTTGACAATACACCTGACATCGATACAATACCTGTAAGACATTGATGCTGTAACTAATGAGAGTTTTTGCCATACGTCACGTAGTTGAAAACCAATTATCATTGAACTTCCTCTTTCCGTTCTGATGTAAAAAAATGCAATAAATACACATAGCAATATGTAATAAAAATGTAAGGAGACATGCAATACCCCCAAATTTAAGGAAACATTTACCTCGCAATATAACTATAGGAGCCTGAGGCGTTACATGAACAACTAGCGTGGAGGACGACTCAGGCTTCAATACCCTAGTTGAGACATTGCCTCCTGAAACGAGATTTGGTTTAGCTCGTAGCTCTACCAACAACCAAAAATCCACGCCACCGCCAGGATTCGAATCTGAAGCCCGTGGTACCAATGGCCAGAGCATTAGCAAATTGGCCAGCAGGCCGCCTTGAAACAAGGATACTTGATGGCGATTGTGGCGAAATGTGAAGTGTCTTATTTAAATAGTCAGATTACTTGGGAGTTTTCTGGGTGTTTTCACTTACGACATGCAAATGAGGGGCAGTTACCCATAAAAGTCATCCTGAAAGGCAATGTCCAGCACTCAACACACGTCAGTGGATTATTCATAAATGAAACATGAGGCTCACTGATATTCAACAAAAAAAATGTATCAATAATTTATAATTAAAATATACTCAGGGGTTTTTATTATTATAGAAAAGTAATTACTTTTGCACTACAAAATGCCCGCATTTAGGAGTATATGGTTTTTTAGAATTTTAAATTGCCGCGCCTTATGCTGAATAATAGAAATAATAAAATTTGGAAATATTTGTAATAAACTATTTTCAAAAGCATATCCCACTTTCACCTATTCTATATTCATTACAATTGTAGTTTTTAATTACTATCAGTAATGATTTTTCTAAAGTTGCATTATTAAAAAAAAAAGGACTGTCTATTTGTTCACAAAATAATATTCCACTTTAGAGAGGGTTTGTTTTTTTTCCAATGATTAAAAAAATAATGGACATTTATAAATTTCAAGCATTGAATTAAAAAAAAACACTAAATTTTACAAACTTTCCCAATAATGAATATATAATAATAATCAAATACCAAAGGATTTGATCCAGTAATTAGACATCAAAACACGTCATCCTATCTGATGTTAATAATTGCATAATTTCACGTACACGAAAGATGAAAAAATAATCTTCTTTAAGTATTAGGATTCATTAAAGAACAGATAAAAGAACTTATAGAACAAAAGAACAATTCTTGGATTTACAACTCTGTCTAAGCCTTGTGGTATTTTTTATCTGTTCATGGCGTTTTTCTTAAGTCCTGACACTTCGTGAGTTCGCTTTCAAAGGTAAGAAGAAAGTGTTTCTCTTGTACTACCAAGAAAATGCATAAAAGACAGGTAAAAAAATAAAGAAAACAGACTGACATTGCCGTCAATGGACTATTGCCGCACAGCCTAATGTCTGACAAGTAAACCAGTTTCTCTCGGATTTTAGGACAAAAAAACAAGACTATGACTGTGTTGTGTTTGAGTAACTTTTCAAAATTACATCTGCAGTTAAATTACAATATATGTATGTATATATTCAAAATCAAATTTATTTTTAATATTTTGCTTTTACAAGTTTTATCTTTTAGTATAGATAAAATCTATCCATAGATACTTTTTTCCCTTTTAAATTTAAAACTTCACAATTAAGTTGCGGCCTAGTGGCCAAGTGGCTAGCGCTCTGGTCTTTGGTATCTCAGGCTTCAGGTTCGAATCCTGGCGGTGGCATGGATGTTTGTGAGTGGTTCGGAATCCACGTTAAACTGTAGGTCCCGGTCTGTTTAGCCCAAAAAGTGCATAAGATGACCGTAGAGCGACAAACCAAATCAAATCACAATTAAGTTACTTGGAAAATCAAAATCAATCCTTCTAATCAATTAAGGTACTTAAAATCTTTGCATTCCTATATTGATAAAGTTCTTGTGTCCCTTTTGCGTATAAAATCAAGTGAAGTCTCGGCAAAATTAAAAAAAAATTCGCAATATATTGTACAATATTGGTGCAAAATTACAAAACCCCTCAAGTTATTGTACAATATTGATTTCGTTATTATGAATAAAAAAGTCTTTAATTTCTAATTACAACTGTTATTAACTTGTAACTGTGGGACTTATCAGAAATTTAAGATGTACCACTTTAAAAAAAAGTATATTTATAAAGAGTTTTAACACAAGGTTCTCAAAATAAATTAAAACTCTGTTGTATTATAAGTTAGCTCTGATAAGAGCTTTCCAGCCAACGTTAATAAAAATTACACTCTTTAAGTGCCCATATTATATAATAAATCCAATGAAATATACAATACTTCTTAACCCCCTTTTGCAATTATAAAATATAGCAAAAATTATTATATTTTTAAATCAATCGTCAAAAAATTGAATTTCATCATGCTCCTTTTTGCAGTTTTTTTTTATTTATTTATTTTATTTATACCTAAAATCAAATTGTTACTCGATCGTTAAAAATTAATAAGAGTTTGTTGAAATGCATTCATGAAAAACTTTCATTAAGCATATAAACTCGAGGGTAATTCAGTGCATTATTCTAAAGCGATAAATGATCAAAA
This sequence comes from Caerostris extrusa, assembly GCA_021605095.1. Lineage (NCBI taxonomy): Eukaryota > Metazoa > Arthropoda > Arachnida > Araneae > Araneidae > Caerostris > Caerostris extrusa. The sequence continues at coordinate 126,759 of BPLR01019738.1, read as the reverse complement.
TTAAATTTGAAATTTTCTCCTTAAATTTACATTGAGTGTTTTCTAAGATAAAAATTATTTATTTACAAATTTCAATAATCATTTAAAATTTCGTAGACAGATTATCAAACCTAATGAAGATTCTCAAACAATTGCAAACAGTTTGAATCAGTTTTTGCAAACAGATTGCAAAAATTCGAGCTTTAAAATTCATTCCTTAAATTTACATAAATTGTTTTCTAAGGTTATTAAAATTTAAAAACAAATCATTTTAAATCATATTTAAAATTTCGTAGAAAAATTATCTATCTTAACGAAGCGCAAACAGATAAAAATAAATTCCTGCTTTTTGTGTAATAAGTTGCATAATAAATAGCAGGAAATAAAATTAATAAACATTCACGATATACGGATGCATGTTTTTCAGTTATGCAATGTTTTAAAACAATAATATTAAATCAAGCAAAATAAACTTAAGGGTTAATTTGTGGAGATCTATTCAAATGTCTGAAAAATAACTACGAAATTAAAAATTGTTGATAAATTTAGCAAGAAAAATATGTTCAAAAAAATCTAAGACGTAACAACATCATCCATCAAAATACCAAAGCAAAGTACGTCCATATTTGCATAAGATTCAGTTTTCCTTAAATGCATAAAAAATGAACTTGTCCTATATGGCGGTGTTGCGAAACCACAATTGCAAACACCAAACTACCTCATCAATCGCCTATTTTTACGATACTGCAAGAGTAAATACAACATTTTTTTCTCTATTTCTTCATCCTTTTAATGTATTTCGGCAATGAATATGGATGATGCACTTGCTCATACATATTCAATTCCAGAAGAAACGGAATGTTACAGGCTTCCGCCTAACGAAAACAAATTGTTCAGTACTTCTCATTCCAAAGTGTACTTGCTTATATTTCGATACAATATATATATATTTACTTTACTCTGTTTATTCCTTTCAATTAAAATTATATTTTAGTATGTAGCATACTACTGTGTCCAAAAAGTAAGACCAGTTTTTTTTTAAACTTTTTAATTTAAAATTTTAAATAAAATAATAATTTAAAACGTTCCAATAATTTATTTTTCTTTTTTTACGTTGTTGGCATTGCCCTTGTCTGTGTGAAATTTGACGTCAAAATATTCATTAGTGCTTGAGTTACGCTTGGTTTTTGTGAGAAGCTAAAACTGATTCCGGCGAGTTTTGAAATGTTTCTTCAATCGACTCAAAACGATAGTGCTCTTTTTGAGTTTAGGGAATAGCCGGATGTAGCACGATGCTAAATCAGGTGAATACGGTGGTTGTGGAACGATATGGGTTTCATTTTCGGCGAAAAGTCATGAATAACCATTGCAGTGTGAGCTGGCGCATTCAGTGTTTTCGGCACCAATCAAGATTTGACGCGTTTGAGGCCCAAAACATCTTTTAAAATGAAATTTTGAAATTCTAACATCTTCAGCAATGTCTCTAATTGTAAATCGAGGGTTGGCAAGCACCAAATCTTTAATTTTTGAACGTGAGCTTCGTCGGTTGAGGTTGGCGATTTCTTCGTCTTCAACGCGTTCTCTGCCTTCTTTGAACTGTTTATACCACTCTAAACATTTCTTTCCGACATAGGAATGCTCACCGAATGCCTTCTGCAACATTCTACACGTTTTCGCAAACAAAATTGAACGCAAGTACTTGCTCAATTAATTCAGACATTTCAAAAATCGCCGGAAACAGTTTTAGCATCTCACAAAGCCAAGCGTAACTCAAACACTAATGAATATTTTGACGTAATATTTCACACAGACGTCAAGGATAGTGCCAACAACCTAAAAAGAAAAAAAAATTGAAATACCATTTGCATGGGAAATTTAAGTTGAAAACTGGTTTTACTTTTTGGACACAGTAGTACAGTTCCCGGTTAAAACTACATTTTTAGTATGTAGTATATATATTTCCCGTCCAAATTACATTTTAGTAAGTATTATATATAGTTCCCGGTCAAAATTACATTTTAGTATGTATTATATATAGTTCTCATTTAAAATTACAGTCTAGTATGTAGTATATATAGTTCCCAGTTAAAATGACATTGCAGTATATCTATTAATAATAGAACTGTCAATTATAATCTAATATTTCATCTAATTGTCATTTAAAATAAATGAAAGATAGAATATAAATAAGGTTAAATGTAACAAAGTCTATCATATATAAATAAAGAATTATAAATATTTTATTAAGAATATTTACAAATGAGAAGTTACTATATATCATTGTATCTGTTAAGTGTTCATATTAGATGCGTGTTAATACTGATAACAACGATGAAACTTTATTTTTTTAAATACCATGAACTTATTTTGGAATTCCATGCAATTAATTTTTGGACTTATTTTTTGTAGTTTGAAATAATTTTTAATTTATTATCTTTCAACTTTAAATATTTTACTTTTCAAATAAATTAAATTAGAAAGTGCTGTGACCCTAAAACTGCTATTACAATGAAAAACAAAACTAAACTTTCAATCTGAATTCTTTTGTACTTTGAATTACACTGTCCTTAAAAGATCCTGTGTTATTTACTTCAGTATTGCTTGGATTGTTTCTTCATGTTAAAATCTAATCATCTTTTAGTATTTCTAACTTGGATTAAAATGTCCAAATTGTTATTTGTCATGGTGTTGAGTAGGAACATTTCTAATGCAAATGTTCATTTTTGTAACATTCTTCAGCTATGTAGAATGGTGGACAGAAATACAATGTTTTTAGTTTTATACCCGACTCTTGACAACGCTAGCTCCCAAGTATTTTTGTATGTTTATGTTCCTTTTAATGAATGATAGGCTTTTGTGCTTCTAAACTTCATATATATATATGTGTGTGTGTGCATTACAAAAATTATATATTGCTAAAAAGGATTTAACTTTTTTCTAGGAAAAATATATTAATCAAATATAGAAAAATGTTTATTAGTCAGTTTATAAAATTGTAAATCTAAATATGTCGTTTTTATGAAACTTATGCGTTGCCGATAGTGACAAAAATTCAAAATACACAAGGAAAAGAAATACAGCCAATGGTGGACAACATAATGAAATTTAAGGTATGGTATCTCCTAATTGTAAATCTAAATATGTCATTTTTATTAAAGTATTAATTATGAATAGTTACAAAGAGATTCAAAAATCACAAGGACAAATATACAGTCAATGGAAAACATAACGAATTTTAAGGAATACTATAAATCTAAAAATGTTTTTATTAAACTTATTAATTATGGATAGTTATAAGGATTCAAAATCCACAAGGAAGAAAAAAAAAAAATACAACTAATAGTGAACAACACAAGAATTTTAGGACATACTATCTACATACTCTCTATTTTAGGACATACTATACTATCTATTCTTCATACAAATTATTGTAGGAAGAATAGAATATCTTTAAAAGCTTATTATTTAGTTAATTCCAATCGATATTAATTCACATCTAATATAAATGCTTAATAACAGAATGATATAAAGAAACCTTTCATTCGTAAATATTTTTAATACAATGTTTACACATGTTATAATTGTTTGCCTACTTTCAGTTAATGAATATATTTTCTAAAATCACTAATATGATATATAGAATAAAACAAATTTTTCTTGCAAAAATTCGATCGTGATCAACTTATTCAGTACAAAATTAGTCACAAATGCAACAATATGGATTTGACAAAAAGAATATCGCATCTAAATACCGTCATTTATTTATTAAATAAATAAATTTTTTTTTAATTTAAAATAAATTCATTTTAATTTGCATTGTAATGGAGTTGCGGTATACTAATTGTTGATAATTTTAGATATGTCATGCTAGATTAGATTTGAAGGCACATTAATGAAATAATTATATTTTGTTCAGGATTATTAACAATACTTAATTTCAATTTTCACTGATTCGTCAAGTATTGGAATTCTCCGATTTTAATAGTTCAAACATTCAGTAAAATGGATTATTAAAAAAGATGCATCATAGAAAAAGAAAATAACTGCAATTTCTTTATTAATAACATTCATTTAGTGTAGAGAAAAAGGATACATTTATAAAGGAGTGCTTTATTTATCTCAAATGCAATCTAAATAATGTTTATAACAATAACAATTACAAATATTAAAGATAGATTAAACATCAAAAATTTTTGCTTCAAAAGATTATGTGCTTCAAGAAAAAAATAAATCATAATTAAAACGATTAAAACATAACTAGAAATTTATAATATGTAATCTTATTTTTTAATAATTAGCAGAACACTAAAAAGATATTTACAGACAGATATCGATATTTTACTCTAGATGCATTATTATAACCAAATGAAATCACGGATATGTTTAGAGTAATCTTACGTTTGTATAATTATCTATGATTTTTACAGAATTTATTATTTATTTGAACTATTTTTCACTATGAATGTGATTTAGCAATACAAATTTCACTAAATAGATTACTTATCTATCGTTTATAAAAAACAATAAGAATTATTTGAACTTGAAATATGACAAATTTTAACACAATTGGCTTATAATCAGCTTAATTTATTACAAAAAAAAAAAAGCATGAATTATATTTCAAAACTGTTCATTTTTCAAAATTAAATTAAACAGTATTAAACTGCAGATGAGATCATAGTTTGACATATAAAGATAAACACACAGAATTACAGTGCATAGTAATTTTTTATGGAGAATAACCCTCATAATAATTAAATTATGAAGCATGGATAATCATAATTACCGATTTAAATTAAAACTTAAATTTCTAAAAAATAATAAATCTTAAACAATACATTTTGCTCTTTTGAAATAAAAGAACACATAAGTAAATAAATAAACTACATATATATATATATATATATATATATATATAGTTTCGTATATATATATATATAAAGTACCTAGTTAGGGTAAAGTGCTTAATTTCTTAATTTAAAAATTTTTATCACAAAAATGCGTATGCTAGTTGATACAAAAATACCATTATCTTTTTAACAATACAAATGTATACAATGTCATTTCTAAAAGTGCAACATTAATTTAAATATCCTACAAATAAACAAAACGCAGTTACTCACTCACTATCTTTTTTTGTGTTCTAACGAATGATACTAATTACATTCATAATAAAATATTCTACACAAGAAAACGTGACTCACATGCTACTAAACAAAACAATGAAAATGTTCTACTCACCTGAAGACCATGTGTTGAATTGCGAGATTCAGTGAAACCAGCAGATGTATGGATCAATTTAGTTCATTCATTCATTGATTCATTTGATACAAATAGTTTTCTTCTTTGATATAATATTGATGAATGAGTCTTTAAACACAATCCTTTGTTTAAAAGTTAATAGGATTCATACAATCTCAAATAGTTATGCACAGTTCAGTTGATCCTAATTGAGTTTAAACTGAATTAATCATAAAGCAGTAAGTTGTTTAATTAGATAATTGTTCGATATATGCTTATTGATACTAAATTTCATCAATTGCATAAAATCAGCACAAAAAGCAAATTGTTTGATATCAGTATTTTTTCAGCACTAAGTAAGCTTGTTATGAAATAAACAATTGTTTTTCATTGGAGTTAATACTGTTAGAGCGTAGAAATGTATGAATGGGAATTAATTCGATAATTGTAGCTGAGAATTATTGTCTGCTATAGTTCGAAGAATGACTAGACTGTATATATCAGCATCCACTGATCCAAATTCATGCATCAGAATCGAGATAGACAGAGAACAGCATGTTCAGGTTGTACCAGCATGGCATGTTTTGTTGTGGCATTCACGACTCGCCCGAGTCTCGGCATGAACACAAAGTGTCTACCGGCACTACCGGCGAAGCCATTGCAAAGCCTGTCTTCGAATCTCACCAGCGCGCATTGTGTTAGTGTGTGACGTCACCCAGAATTGACGAGTCCACTACCTGCGCGGGGAACCAGTGAGTCGGTGGTTGTGCGAGAGAGAGAGACAAAAATATTAAAAGATGTTGGAAGCATGGATCGATTTTTTGGTGGAGGGGGCGGTGCAGAAAATGCGTTGTAAAATTGGATAAAAAAAAGGGAGGGGGGGTGTCTCCCCTTAGAAGAGGGTGATGGAGAAGAATGGAATGGGGAATGATTCTAGATGGGCCAGGTGCAAAGCGCTCAGTTCCGTAGCGATTCGAACACAGGAAGTTCAAACAGGAAACAAAATACAAACAAAAAAACATTGTTAAGAAAAAAAAAAATGTTAATGATATCATTAGATAAAGAATAGAAAACTTTTTCGTCTTTTATTTAGTAGTAAATATTTTTAATTGACTTTAAAGTAAAATACTTTAATTTAATTTTTCCTTAATCTTGTTGATTAACATATGTCTAAAAAAAAAAACTATATGTATTTACTTATAAAGTAAACACAAATAGTTTTTTTTTTTTTATTTTTATGAATGTAAATAATAAAATTGAGACTGAATATTGTTGAACGTAGTAGATAATCATAAGGTTACTAAAGATAACAAAATATTTAATTACAAGACATTTTTTAATTGACTTTAAAGTAAGACATTTTAATTTAATTTAATTTTTCTTTAATTGTGTTCATTAACTTAATAAATGAAAACATTATCTTTTTATTTTGATGAAGGAAAATATTGGAATTGAAGGTTAAAAATGGAATATTGTTGAATCTAGTAAATCATTATGGGGTTATTACTGATAAATATTTAATTATATGACATTTTTTAATTAACTTTAAAGTAATTTAATTTAATTTTTTTCCTTAATAGTGTTGATTAATTTATAATTGAAAACACTATCTTTTTTATTTTCATGAATGAAAATATTAGAATTGAAGGTTGAAAATTGAATATTGTTGAATGTAGTTAATAATTATAAGGTTACTTAAGATAACGAAATATTTAATTATATATTTTTTTAATTTTACACAAATATAGATAAAACAATAAAAAATGTATTATTTATTTATTTAAATATAATTATTATATATATTTTTTTTTTTTTTCTTTCTAATGCAGCTGGCAAACACAGACATGGACGTCTTGGATGCCTTAAGGCAAGTGCTGCACAGACGTACTCACTTTGCATTACCCAGGGGTGCATGTAACATGAAGATAAGCTACGGACGCGGAGTAACAATGCTCCCGCAACGCTCTATGATCCTATTACACCGGGACCTACTTTTAAAGTGGATTCCGAACACTACAAACAGCCATGGCACCGCCGGGGACTCGAACCCGAAACCTGTGGTACCGAGCGTCAGAGTGCTAGCCACTCGGCCATTCAGGGCCTTATTATTATATAGATTATTATAAAAATTTGGGGCTTGATGACCGAGTGGTTAGCGCTCTGACGATTGGTACCACAGGTTTCGGGTTCGAGTCCCGGCGGTGTCATACATGTTTGTAGTGGTTCGAATCCCCGTTAAACCGTATGTCCCGGTCTAATATGATCGTAGAATGTTGAGGGGGTATTGTTACTCCGCGTACGTAGCTTATCTTCAAACTACACACTCCTCCTGGGTAGTGCTAAGTGAGTAAAGTCGGTGCTGCGCTTGCCTTAAGGTATCAAAGACAACTGTCTAAATATTTACCAGCTGCATTAAAAAAAAAAATTATTAGAGTTTTATTTTAGAAACAAATATAGTTATTTTCAATCTATTAATCAATAAGATGCATCGTCTTTTTTTCATTCTTTGAATTATTCTGTAATGTTATTTTATTTAAATAAGATAAATGTACAAAATTATTGAATGCATTATTTGAGAAATATTAAAATATAGGTTTCTATTTGACATTTACTACAAAAAAGTTGAAAGTATCTGCGATTAAGGTATTGTTGTTATTATACGATTTTAATAAATATAATGATTTTTAATTTCATTTCTTTTTTTCGGGTTCAGTTTTGTGATAAAAAAACATTCTTCTCAAAATTTATTATTACAGTCAATATTTAAAAGTTAATGATTTTGACTGATTAAATAATTATAATGATTATTAAATCAATAATATATTGATTATTATTAATTATTTAATAAATATATTGATTATTGTTATTGATTTAATAATTAATATATTGATTATTATATACAATTATATTGATTATTAATCAATAAATATTGAATAAATTAAACAGTCAATATTTCAATAGTCAATAAATTTTAACACTCAATATTCTGCCCGTTTCATAACATTATACAAATTTTAATAATTTTAGTTATTTAATAACAAAGTATATTTAAAAATATTATTTCCAAAGAAATAAGTTGAAAATTTTATAAATCACGCTCCTCACTGATTCTAAAATAAACACAAAATATATAAAACGCATCAAATGATCGGTTTTAAGTTATAAATTTAGTGTTAATGTTTTCTGGGATATTGACATATACAAATGTGGACGTTTAATTCAGTTTTTTTTTTTTTTTTTTTTTTTTTTTTTTTTTGGATTATAATTTTGACTGAAAAAAATAATATTAAACTATATTTTAGGTCTATTTAACACAAAATTCCTTGTTGTTGTTGCTTATCCCCTTGATTTAGAATCCTAAGCCAAGTCCAGTAGATCAAGCTGCATCAATAGATCGTAAACGGTCCTCCTCTCATTCAACAGTTGCCTCACAGAGGCACCAATACAATCAATGAGATGAGAGGGGACGCGATGGCCGAACAGTGACAAAGGGTATATGTCTTCTCGTCTCGATTGAAGGTCAAACTCTTAGTGTGGCCAGTCCTTAGTCTAGCTAAAGCCGTTTGAGCAGATCTAGGACACGAGCACTGCAAGGACATATCAGGATATTTAGCGGCGTACCATGCATGAATGGGTGGCGACCTCAAAACGGTATTCACTCTGGCTAAAGTCATGGAATGAACCTCTGTAGCTAACAGATTGGAAGAAGACAAAATTCCTTTAACAATGTAAGCAAAAAGCTTGATGCATGTTAGAATTTTCTTTCCTGTTTTCTCTTTTTTCCATTTGTGTGTGGGTGGTGTTTAACTAATGTATGTCATGTCACTGACTAATAATCCACTGACGGTTCAAATAAGTAGAACGCCATTATCTTCTGAGAAAAATGACAATATATATGACAGGGAATATGACACATTTGATTATCATATGAGCGAATATTTTGACATGCCTCACCAGTCAGTTTGCTTTTGATAAAAAACGTTTAAACGCATAGCCACAATCGCTATCAAGTTATCTGAAAAATGAAGGCAACCAATTCAGGCAATTCATTTCCTAATCAGTAATAACCATTTCCGTCATTTTGCGAAGTATTTCAATTGTTTGAAAAGGCTATAAATAAAAAGAGAGTTTATAAACTGTTCAATTAATTAATTGTTTTATTAATTTAATATATTTATCTATTAATTACTCTGTGCTACTATGTACTATCGAAGAAGTGATAACAAAGATTATCAGTAGATTCGAATTTGCTACGTGCTGATTGGGTACTTTAATATAAGGCAGTCGTTCTCAAATTTCTTGAAGTCGGGATACATTTAAAAATCCTGCAAATAATTGTAGGTGCATTATATACAAATTTCTGAAAAATATTTTACTACACTGTGTGTTTTCTAATTCCACTAGATAGACAGCAACATCTATCAAGTGGAATTAGAAACTCGAGTAGTCCAATTAGAAGTCCAAGTCCAAGAACCCGAGTAGTCTCATGGAGGGAGTGGAGGGTGGGGGAAGCTTCTGTTGTAATAGAGCACCGGCATGTAGAAGTGTGACTTGGCTCCTTGTCGCTGAAGAAGGATGGTAATGTCCTCCGGAAGGATTTTTAGGGGGAACTACTCCGCATTTGCTTATCGTATGGGAGAAAACCCAGGAAACCTCCCACCAGGTAGTGCGACTATCGAGATAAGATGCTGAACATTGCAAACGCCATCGAGACTTTTTTGAAAGTCAGAGAAATTGAAGAAATTGAAGACAACAAAGCTGTCAGAGAAATTGAACCTCCGCCCTGATGCTCACCAGCGGTGCGCGTTGTCACAGGGCCACGATTTGGGCTCATTTATTTGTAAAAATTATAAACGAAAAAGACAGTTTCTATGTTGTTTTATTAATTAATTAATAAATTATTAAAAACAGCTGAATTAGCTGACAACCAAAAATTCTAAGAATTACTGTACACAAAATGTATGAAATTCTTTCATTCGTAATTTACCAATGTGACAGTGACGTTAAATGGTAAAATCAATTATGGACATCATAAGCTATGTATTCTTATTGTTTTTTTTTTTTTTAATATTTTTTATGGGTCTCTAAGCAATAAAAAAAATTAAAACTCAATCAAACAAATAAAAAAAAAATAAATAGCTTTGTTCACTTTAAAGCACTCGTCACTGAAAAGATTGGACATTTACGATTGTACGATTAGGGTTAAAAAGGAAGTGATCTTTTTTTTTTTTTATTTGACGGTGGTTTTTATTTATTTTTTAGATTCGCAATACTTTTATTGATAAAAGGATAAAACAATTGGATATCAAAATTAATATTTTCAATTCTTTCTATTAGCTCACACTCTCCCTATATATATCTTGTTCAAATTTTCAATCGTTCATAAAATACATTTTATTCATCCACTCAAGTTCAAATAGATTTTTTTAACTTGTAGGGGATGACACTGGACGTTAATACAGTTTTTCAAATATTAATTCATTAATTAAAATTAATTAATTTTGGTTTTTTTTAGATTTAAGTTGCATATATCAACCAATAGATGGCGCCAGATGAACTTAAAAAAAATGAATGAAAATTATTTGCAATATAATGAAAAAAAGTAGGAATTATAGAATTTTTTTTTTTTATATATTACTTGTTCATTTTTAAACTCACAATTTCATAACCTCAATTTTAAATTGTCCTGAATATGTTTAAAAATAAATATATTAATTCATCTTATTTTTATTTTCTTAACCATTTCAACTTTAAAAAATGAAAAAAATAAAATAAAATAAAGAAACCATCTTTAAGCGTGGGTGTAACATATGCTTGGAACACGGAATGATTAATTAAAATTCCTTAAATTCCTTTTACCGAATCAATGCTTTATTTATTTATTTTTTCATTTAAGTAATTGCCAAAAAATCTGTTAAATAATTCTACATGTTTAATTTCTTTTCCTGATTCAGTTCCAGGTTAAAAGTGCGTAGAACTTTCAACGATTCACACAATTGGGTTAAAGTTGAAAAAACTCTTTTTTTAATTGAAGAACTCTTTTCGGTTCTTAACATAATGGATGGGTTTTTATTTTCTTTAATTTATTATTTATCCTATGCATGACATCAAAAAAGGTTGAATAACTATTAGAAATGGTAAATGACCTTCCTGAATAAAATATTCATTTAGCGATTGTATTAAATGAGAGTCTTTTGAAGTCACATCTATTGTTTCAGCGTTATTTATTAATTAATATTTTTGAAAGATTATAATAGTTTCTTTAAGAAATAATTTTATAATTCGAATCATTGTCTCCTATAGAAACATTGATTTGATATTGATTAAACATTAATTTATCAATATATTTAATGAATACATCTTTAATAAAAATGTTAATAATAATATTATTAATTATATATTTTGTATATGTTATTAATTAACTATTTATTTAATTAAATAGTTATATTGTTTATTTATATTGTTTTTTATTTTGTTATTAGAATATTAATTAATTATTTAATTAATATGTTATTAACATATTAATTAATTATTATAAATAATCAATCATCATCATTGGCGCAATTATCCCATGGTGGGCCAAGGCCATCTACCTATTGGCAGATTTCGAGACAGGATGTATTTCTTTTACGGGGTAGGGTTGTCAGACTTACGCCCAACACTCTACAGTCATATTAGACCGGGATCTACGGTTTAAAGTGGACAACCACTACAAACATTCATGACACCGAGCTCTAGAGCGCTAGTCCTTCGGCCACCAGGCCCCAAATAATTAATAGCATTATTAATCATTTATTTTGCTAGAAAAGCATTTTTTGATGTTGATGTCCTTATAATAGAAATATCCATGTAAAATACCATTTGTGAAAATATTTTGAAACCAGACATCTACTGTATTTTTTTCCCTAAATAACGTATCGTTCAAGGAATAGCTCGAAAAATAAATTTACTTTAGGGGCGACTACGCGATCGCGTATCCCATAGGAGAAAACCTGGAAACTCCCACCATGTAGTCCAGCTAACGAGGCAAGATGCTGAATATCACAAACGGCATCAAGTCTTCTCGTTTTTAGAAACAGTGTCTACAACAAAGCCGCCAGCGGATTGAACCTCTGCCCTAATACTCACCAGCGTCACGTGTTGTCATTGAGCCATGAGTCGAGCGGTCCGCGAATATCATATGTAATTGTAATATAAAATAGCAGTAGTTAAACCTCAAGGAAACGACTGGAATTTGATATCACATAGCTAATAGAGTTGAATATGAGAAAATTATGAAAAATTTATATATCCTAATAACTAAAAACTTCTTTGAATATTCGAATGGTATTTTAAAAATTTATTTTTCTGATTTTAATACGAGACACTAAAGTAGGGCAGAAATGTTAATCTAACCAGAAATCTAACAAAATTAAAACAGAAACCATATTTGTGTGGGTATAAATACGGCCTTCAGTGATAGTTACAGGTTTAATATAAATAAAATAGAATGTAAAATTTGTAGCTGTGTAATTAAAAGTTGTTCAATATGTTGTTAATCTGAAATTCTGCAAATATCCTGCGAAAACGCTTCTATACCGGTTTATAGTAGAATAAGAAAAGTAGAATAGCAAAAATTATTTCTGATCAAACTACAGATTTTGTCAGCGAATAAATTGTTTGTATCCAGTATTTTTCTGAATAATTAAATCTTATTTTAAAACATTTAGCAGAAATAAAAAATAAAAAAAAATCTTTAACTTTTTATTATTTATTTTAATATTACTTCATAATTTGAAAAAAAAAGAAATTAATAATTTCGAAAAAGAAAAAAGCTACATTTCAAATTGATTGGATAATTTTATTTTTAAATTATTTTCTCAATCAATTTTCATTTTTTTATGGAATTTCAGATTGAAATTTATTAATGGCTTTAAAAAAAATTCATAGGATTTAAAGTGATTGTGTGAATTTTAACTAAAATGTAATCATATAGGATATTTTATTGGCATAATAAAATCCCAATAATTTTCATAATTTGTTACAGTAGAAACTATCATGTTTCTGTGTTAATTTTTTATTACTTCAGTATCATTTAATATTTTTGAATGTGTCACTTTATCCTAATACTTTTTTTCTATTAAAAATATTACTTTATTACTATAAAATTTTTACCATTTAAGTCTGATATTGTAATAATGGAAAGACAAAATGAGATTGAGTGTAAAGTTATTTCATAAAAAATTCATTGCCTTTAATTCCATAAAAAATTCATTGCCTTTAATTCCATAACAAAAAAAAATTCATTGCTTTTAATTCCATAAAAAATTGCCTTTATTCATTGCCTTTAATTCCATAAAAAAATTCATTGCCTTTAATTCAATAAAAAAAAATTCATTGCCTTTAATTCCATAAAAATTCATTGCCTTTAATTCCATAAAAAAATTCATTGCCTTTAATTCCATAAAAAAATTCATTGCTTTTAATTCCATAAAAAAATTCATTGCCTTTAATTCCATAAAAAAAATCAACAATGACATTTCACATCGATTTAAAATAAAAATTTGCATTTTTTCTTCTTTTAGTAGGATCATTGTAGATTAAGATCTATATCTAGATATCTATAATAATTTATGGTATGGCAACTGGCCTTATGTTATCGATTATGTTTCGTAGGATTAGGAATCTGCTTAAATCTGAAGGCCCCAATAATTTTAATTTAGACAGACTTTTTAACATTAGATTTTTCAACAGACTTTTTGACATTAAATAACGAGAAGGAAAAAATTTTGAAGTCGAATTGACTATTTTAAATATTGAAACTGATGGATCGTGAAGAGGTAAAAATAGCTGTATTGTCCTAGAAATTTAAAGCAGCAGAATCTGGGAAATATGTCATGTCAGTTGAGCGTTCTACTTACAAGTGATTTTTATGAATAAACAAAATATAGTATCATGTAGACATAAGCTACAATAATTTATTCATCCCTATTTAAATTTTATTGTATTTAGAATGGATAATACGTTGTATATTCATGAGGGAAAAATATTTTTTATTTGAAATGACTGTTTTTATCTTTTTCATGTTACATACTAGTATAGTAATCTTTTATTTATTTATTTCTTTTATTTAAACCTCTTTGAATTCAATAGAAAACTTTATGATAAGTTTTTAGAAAATAATAAGATATTTACGTGATATCGTCTGCGAAATATACTACTGTGTCCAAAAAGTAAGACCAATTTTCAATTGAAAATTCCCAGGGCATATGGAATTTCAATTTTTTTTTTTTTTTTTTCTTTTTTTAGGTTGCTGGCACTGTTCTTGAAATCTTTGTGAAATTTGACGTCAAAATATTCATTAGTGTTTGAGTGACGCTTGGCTTTGTGAGACGCTAAAACTGATTCCGGCGATTGTTGAAATGTCGGAATTAATTGAGCGAAGAACTTGCATTCAATTTTGTTTGCGGAAACGTATAGATTGTCGCAGAAGTCATTCGGTGAGCATTCCTATATCGGAAAGAAATGTTTAGAAGTGGTATAAACAGTTCATACTGAATGCACCAGCTCACACTGCATTGATTCTTTGTGACTTTTTTGCCAAAAATGAAACCAATATCGTTACACAACCACCGTATTCTCCCCGTTCGACTTTTGGCTACTCCTAAACTCAAAAAAACACTACCACTCTGGGGCACCGTTTTGAGTCGACTGAAAGATTCATCGTGCTTTGAAGGCTATACCTGCCGATGACATTTTAGCATGCAGTGAGGATTGGAAAAAAATTTGGCATAAGTGCATTGCTTCCGGAGATCTACTTTGAAGGCGATGAAATAAATTTGGAAGAACAAATAAAGAGTTCTAAAAAAAAATAGTTAGTCTTACTTTTTGATAACAGTAGTAAAGTACAATAATTTATTTACCCGTATTTAAATAATGCTACTTTTAGAATAGATAATACGTTGTATATTCATGAGGAAAAAAAATGCTATTTTTATTTGAAATGGCTGTTTTTATCTTTTTTGATATTACACACTAGTATAGTAATATTTTATTTATTTATTTATTTTATTTATTTAAACTTCTTTAAATTCTATAGAAAACTTTATGATATCAGAGAGAAAAAGGTTAAAAAATAATAAGGTATTTGCGTGATATTGTTTGCGAAATGTAAAATTGCTTTTGGTTAAAAAGAACCTTGGTTGCGTAATGCTCATAAAAAAACTGTTGTGCTGTAGATAAACTCGTTAAACTTACGTAAAAATCAACCATGTGAATCTTGAAAACAGCAATAAAATTGGATGTTAAAGAATGAATTATTGCTAAGCATAGACCAAAAAGTTGCTTCCTGTAAATTTTCAAATGGCAACACATAAAAGACTTGCTTACGTAATCAGGATTAGCCGAAGATTATGCTTCAAAGTTTAAATGTGAATGAACTTCTTAAATGGCTTATATTTTCACACCTATCTCCAGTGGCCATGATTTTTATTATTCAAAATATAAGCTTTGAAAACCAGTTTTTAAATATATTGCTGTAAAAATTCGCATTCATAATTCCTTTTTACAGTTTAATAATCTCGCTAGAATACATGACAATGATTTTATTTGGTTCTATTTAATACAAATTTTTAATATGGATTTGATTTGTCGCTCTACGATCATTTTTTGCACACTTTGGACTAGGTAGACCGTTATCTATAATTTAACGTGGATTCCGAACCACTAACAAACGTGCCATTAATGAAACCGCCAGGAATCGAACCAGAAAAGCCTGTGGTACCAGTGGTACGCAAGGCCAAAGAGCATCAGGCACTAAATATGGGCAGTTATTTCTAAATAAGTTGGTGTTGAAAATTAAGATAAGATATTAATTAAGATAATTTTCACTTTGGGTTAAATCTTTCCAAAACTACTGGTCTGGATTGGAACCTGATGGCCGAGTGGCTAGTGCTCTGGTACTCGGCACCAGAAGTCTCGGGTTCTATCCCGGCGGTGCCAGGAATGTTTGTAGTGGAACTCAGTTTGCAGTTTTGTCGGAATCCACTTTAAGCCGTAGGTCCCGGTCTCATATGGCTCAGAATCCAATCAGACTTCTTCTCACCTACATCATTCCAAACTGTAAAGGAGCATTTCAGCTCTAGGCACAGTGATGTGGTGTGGTGGTGTAGTAGTAGTAGAACTACTGGATTAGGGGCCTGATGCCAGAGTGGCTAGCGCTCTGGCCAAAGGCACCACTGTTACCACAGGTTCTTCAGGTTCGATTCCTGGCGGTGCCATGGCTGTTTGCAGTGGACCCGGTCTCACTTTAAGCAGTATGTGCCGGTCTCATATGATCGTAGAGAGTCACAGAGCTCAATCAGACTTCTTGCCCGCATCATTCCTGAACTGTAAAGGGGTAACTCAGCTCTAGACACAGTGATGTGGTGTGGTGTGATGTAGTAGTAGTAGAACTACTGAATCTCTCCCACACCATTCCCAAACTGTATTAGGGTAATTCAGCTCTTGGCACATTAATATGGTATTGTAGTAGTAGTAGTAGTAGAAACTACTGGGCAAATTGTAATGAAATTAGATGTGAACATAGGTTGATTTAATTCAAAAGAAAGTCATATGAAAAATACAATCTGCTATTGAGATAATCCATTTTCCAATATCCCTACAATTCGCCATTTCATTTTATAATCCAAACATGAGTAGTAACTCTTTTTAACTGTTTGCTTTTAAATTTCAACTAATGGGGCAAAAACAATGATGGACATTTGGATATATATATAAGTTAAAAGCGGTGAAATTGCCACGCTCGCTTATTTAATCCATTTCTTCACATGCACATATATGCTTACGTATCAGGCACTAACTTGTATACATGTTTGGAAGCAATAATTTTATTTTTCGTTAAGTAGTTTTCTAGGCAAATCTACAAAATATGGAAATTTTCTTAGATTTGAATACCAGTGTAGTATGTAAAACTTGTTCCAGTTCATCATATTTTATTCGCATAAAATTCCCGTATAACTTTTATTCATATAAATAAAAAGAATTTCATATTATGTTTGTAATGGCTGACGTTATAAAGAACTGAAACTCTTAATAAAACTTTAAAACGTGTAAAATGCTTCTGTTGCCATTCTGTCAAAGCAAATTTTTAAATCTAACATCAAAAAGAAAACATTTCAAGTAGTAATTACTGGAATCTATAATTACATATTATATATATATATATATATATATATATAATTTATATTATCTGGAATCTATAATTACATATTATATATATATATATGTAATCTATATTATCTGGAATCTATAATTACATATTATATTAATCTATAATTACTGGAATCTATAACAAACAAATCACATATCTTTCCCACTACATGGCTTCCCCACCAGAACTAACTGGGAAAAAAACCCAGAAGATGTATAGTGTCCTGGTCTATGCTGTTGCCTTAATGTGTGAAAATATATCTGTGCACAAATTTGCAAGGGGAACGAGGAAGAATGTTAAGGGGTAATGAATGAATTATGGAAACAAAGGAATGAATAAATGGTGTAATTTATTAAAACATAGTTATGTTTCAGTGTTAATCAATAGGATAGACCTAAATCAGTGATTTCCAAAGGATGAAACAGAACGCATACTATTCCAGAGAAATATGTGTCACGATATAAAAATGTGTCCTAATCCTCAGTGTCCTGCAGTGCGGGACGGACATTGAGTGATCTTCTCATGGATGGAAGGAAATTGGGCAGCTTCTGTTGTGATGGAGTACCCGAAGGTAGAAGTCTGACTTGGCCTATAATACATATGGATAACAGCATGAATTGAGAGGGCAGCGACAGTCTGTAAGTCAAGCTCCCTTTTCACTACACGGTATGTGGCATCCCTCAGTTCCACTGGAATCTTTCAACCCTCCTCTACGCAGTGATATTTAGATTTTCCAAATTATGTATAAATTTGGAAATTATTAATTATTATTAGCATTTAAAAATGGACATGAAAATATAACGCTTCACTCCAGAACTGAGTTTTTGTATATTACTAATAATATTTTCAAGAAAAATAATTTTCATATTATGATTCATATAGCAGACGATATTCTTAGTATGTATTCTTATCAAAAATTCTAAAAAAAATGTTTAAACAATGGAAGAAAAAAAATATTTTTAAAACATTTTAATAAATAAAAATAATAAATGAATTTTAATTTCTGAAAATTTAATAAATTTTTTTCTATTTCCGTTATTTTTTAAAATAATAGAAATAGAAAAAAAAATCTATTTCCATTTTGTCAAAACAAAAAAAGATACAAAATGACATAACAATCAATTTTAAAAACGAGACATTTCACAGAACATAACCTTAAAAAAAAAAAAAAAAATCCTAGAAAAAAGAGACCATCAGAAGATCGAAGAGAGCATCACAAAAAATTGACACAATGGCATAAATATTAATTTAAAATTACAAGAAATCCTCAGAAAAAAAAAAAAACGATACTTACTTATTAACGGTACCTTGGCGACAGTTGTGCCAATAAAGAGCACACGCGCTAACCGCAGCTACAGATTTGGCGCCAATCTACACTTAAAATTTTTGTTCCAAATAATAAAATATATATGAAACACTTCATTTAAAATCAAAACGCTTTCAAAATATTTTTATTCTAAATAATAAAGATTGGCGACACTTAAAAACCGCCAAGTCTTGTCGCCAAGGTACCGTTAATACGTAAGTACCAAAAAACAATAACATAACAATCAATTTAACTTTGGTAATAATTTATAAGTATTTACTTATCCCATCACAGTATAAGGTAAATAACTCATTAAGTATTTATAAAATAACTGATTAAAATGTTACAGAAAAGTTATCATCATTTTTCCTAAAGGTTCTTTAATCAAAAGAGTTTAATAATTTTTATTTTATTTTTAATTTAAAGAAGTATTTCTTACTTTATACTCAGATCACGAAATCATTTAGGCGTTGAGTAATAGACATATCATTTGATTTTTTTACTTTCAGAACTTATTAGAAAGTAAGAATTAAATACATATGAATATTTTATTACTTAACACATTGGCAGAAATATTTCATCGAAACTTGTTATTTAAATTAGATTGATAAAAATAACCAGCAACACAAAACAAATAATTAAAAAAAAAACTTATAAGAGTATGACCTGAAACTTTCAGTTGATTAAAAATGAAAATCAAGGTCAAGGACAAATGTTTCAAAAGAGCATTAGTCTAACATTTTAATTTTTTTCTCTGTGTGTTTTTCTTCTTTCTTTTTTTCTGTGTTTTTCTTTTCTTTTCTCTTTTAGTTGTTACTAAATGAATACTGTAGAGCTTCATTTTGAATACATATGCATATATACTGTGGTTAAAAAGAATTTACAAACGTTTTCAATTGCAAATGTTTAAAGTTAAAGAGAAAAGAAAACAAAAATTATTTGTTTTACGAAGAGTTTTTCTTTTTACAGTTGCACCAATCCAACACACCAGAAAAGAATAATTTATAAACATTAAATATTGAAACAATAATAAAGTTCGTAGTGTTTTGTTTATTTTTAATGGCCAATGAATGTTCTTATTTTTTTAAAATGCAGTGAGTTCCTTTCATATAATTTTTTTTAAAAAGCAATTTATAAAAGTTTTCAACGGCAAATGTTTAAAGTTAAAGAGAAAAGAAAACAAACATTGTTTGTTTTACGAAATGTTTTATCTTTTTACAATTGCACCGATCCAACACGCCAGAAATGAATAATTTATAAGCAATAACTATTAAAACAAAAATAATTTTCAAAATTGTTTTTGTTTATTGTTAATGGCTAATGTCTAATGAAATGTCATACACTGAGTGCAAATATGTTCTTTATTTTTTAGAAATGCAGTGAGTTCGCTTTATATAATTTTTCTCTTAATATTAACGAGATAGTTTTTGTTTCATTTGATTGTTTATGATAACAAATAATTGCAGACAACAATATAACCTAAAATAAAATATTATCAATTCTATCAAATGATAGTATTTTCTTTTAATTTTGATTCAGTATTTTAAGGAAAACAGATCTGAAAAGATTTTGATTTGTTTTTAGCAGTTAGAATGATTTTTTTTACAAATGCAATGAGTTCGTTTTATATAATTTTTCTCTAAACTTTAATGAGATTTTTTCATTTCATTTCATTGTTTAGGATAGCAAATAATGTATTCTAACGTTACAATATCTGCAGACAACAATATAACCTAAAATAAATATTATCCTTTCTGGCATATGGTAGTACTTTATTTTGAATCAGCATTTTAAGGAAAGCAGAACTGAAGAGATTTTGATTTAATTTATCAGTTAGAATGATTTTAATTAAAAAAAATTATCTGTGCTCAAATATGCCAAAGTTTATCAATAAATTAATTAATAAAAACTTTTCATCGGCGTTGAAAAAAAAATTATCAGTGTTTCCTTTGTGTGAGTTTTAAGTTTTTTTTTTACTGAATATCTTTTAGCTCTTAACATTAATAAGATATTTTTATTTTATTTCATTGTTTAGGATAGCAAATAATTTATTCTAACGTTGTTGTATTTGCAAATAAAAAATAAAATATTATCCATTCTGACATATGACTTGATTGTACTTTTCTTTTTGATTCAGTATTGTAATATTTTAAAGAAAGTAGATCTGAAGAGATTTCTGGTTTATTTTATCAGTTAGAATGATTTTAATAAAAAAAAATTATCTGCACTCTAATGTGACAGAGTTTATAAAGAAATTAATTAATAAAAACTTTTCATCAGCAAAAAAAGTGGCCAGTGTTTCCTTTATGTGAGTTTTAAGTTTTTTTACTGGGTATCTTTGAGCTAATAACCTCAGGAGGCCAAGAAGAAAGAGATAACGTCTTTAAGAAAAGCGAATTTTCGGAGATATGAATGAAGGAAACAAAGGTAGCGGCAACTGTTATCTCCTGTATGATATAATAAGAGCTGAAAGCGGATTAAAACTGCAATAAAAATTAGTGCTGCAGATTTTACAATGAAACGTATTTTTTAGAAGCTAAGTTGCTCACAAAAACATTATACTGTTTCAGGTATAATGTATATAGAGAATGTATAAAAATATAATATTTTAAATTGAAGGAAATGATACTTTCGTAGATTAGTTATTTCCCCCAAATCAGTGGCGCACTTTAAACAAGATAAGGAGTATTTTTAGTACAGAATTACTCTATTGTTTTAAAATCTGTATTGAAAATATACGTACGTACGGCACGTAGTCCAATAATAACATGAACAATTGGCGAGTAGTAAAGTTACGGTTTGAATCCACTTGTGGCCCTCGTTGCTGTCATTGCTTTTAAAACTGTTACCCCAAAACGTCCTACTGGAAGGCAGAGTTCTTTTCTCATTGCTGGACTGTTCGTGGTATACATATGTGGAAGACCACAGATTGAAAATAAATAGTTCATATGAAGCCAACTAAAGTATGATGACAATATTTTTGATTTGTTATTTAAAAGGATTCAAACCCAGTTTTTTTTTTTTACTTTCAGAAAAAAATGTTTGATATAATTTTGGATTAAATATGGTTAATATGATAAGTATATATGATACATATACACTCAAGAGCCAAAACATTATGACCACCTGTCAATAACAGTTGGCCCACCTTTGGCGCGCAACAAAAACCCGCCTTGGCATGGATTAATACCACCACTTAATACCAGTTAAATAACACTTCCACCTGATCACGTGCCTTCCACGTCATCCAGGCGAGTTCATTTCAAAATGTAGGGGTGGTCATAATGTTTGGCTCTTGAGTGTATATTAATCATTTTTTGATTAAATCTTTTTTTAACATTGTTGTAATGATTCAACGCATAAATTATACTCAGCAAATTGTGGTAAAGTAATTAATTCCTAAAAAGCAGGAAAAGAATATCTTTTATGGTTTAAAGAGTATTTTTAACTGCTAACAATGATACAACCTCAAAATAAACTATTATTAAGGTATCATTTTACATTTAATTTAATTGACATGAAGAGGTATACTTTTATCAGTATTATAAAGGAGATACTTAAATCCTGAAAGAATTCCAGGTACCATGGAATAATCGGTCGAATTCATCTGTGGGAATTGCAATTTTTCGCGTCATTTATCGGTTGATGCATCAGTTCTTGTTTGAAACTGGACAAGAGAAGCCGAAACTAAAAGTGACGTGTCTATATAGTAAATGAGCACAATTATCTAGAGAGGAAAGTTTGTTAGGCTCGAAAAACAGAAGTCACACTCACTCAAAAGGAAATACAGCACTATCCCTACTCTAATAAATAAAACACATTAGGATTGTACAAAGCAAATATAGGATATTTCTGCAATGAAACAGCAAACAATGATTGGCAGAAGAATAGTTAATACACATAATTTCTGCTACGTTATTGCCCTCTGTCTTTAAGAAACAAATGACACTGTGCAATTCGCATTTTGCGTATAAATCCATTATCATGGTGGCCATGTTAACGAGACTATAACTCAACCCCCATTGATATTTCGGACTCGGCAGTCGCATATTTCTCAGTGAGGAATATGCATAGTAGTGTTGTGAGAAGTTCCTTTTTATCAGCACAGTTTTTTTAAAAAAGCCTTCCCATTTATACTATTTCCATTAAATTATATAATTTTATACATAAAAATGACAATATGGATCAGTTGTAGCCCCTGTGGGGTTTCCTAGGAAACACAGAATGCTCTACAGATCTGCCATTTAGGCTCGGGACATTCTACGGTAAAAATTCTCTACCTGAAATTAGATTAATTTAATAGATTTAAATCATTTATGTAGTAATAACAATAATATTTGCTAGTAGGCGGACGGCCTTGCCTCACCATAGGCCGTCGAACCAATGAAGAATAAGAATAATGACCCTAATAGCGCTCTTGTTCTCGGTGTCACAAATTTTGGGTTCAAGTCCCGGGGTGCCATGGATGTTTGAAGTGATTCGGAATCCACTTTAAGCCGTAGGTCCCGGTATAATATGACCGAAGAGCTTTGGTCATAGAACTGGCAACCTTACCCTGTAAAAATAAAACATTTCCTGTCTCGAAATCTAGTAGTCAGATAACCTTCCAGGGCAGATAGCCTTGGCCCACCATGGGACTGTTGCGTCAATGAAAAAAAGAAACTAACAGTATTAATTTATTAAATAAAAATCTTGAAAACATTTAACTCCATAGAATCACATATATTCCAGCATTTTTAAAAAATAAATACGTATTATTTTCATTATTAAACAAAGCTGATCTCTAGCATGAAATCCCTCATGCAATCCTTAACAAAAATTAATTGTTAAACAAACATAAATTGATTTTTTATTACATAATTATTTTCTAGAAGAATGATCCAAGTGGAAAAAAAATAAGCCCATGATAATTTCTTCCTCTTCTTAATTAGTTTTGTCATCTTTTACGACCAACTTCTTTTAATTAGTGGAAAAGTCAATAAACAATTTTCATTAAGACCTTTCTTTTTATTTTAGCGGGCAACTCAAAAACAACAATTTTTCATTACCTCTTTAATGAAGATTGATTTTTAATAATAAATCTTATGCATATTCAAGAAAAATTAATTGATTCACATTTTTTATAGTTAAAATTTTTCTTATCTCAAACTAATCTTAGAAAAAATGCATTCAGTAATTAAAAAAATTAAACGTTATTCAAACTGTCGTGTTTATATTATTTTGTAAACAAAGACTAAAAATAAATTTTCACTATTTTTTTTTTATGTATTTTTATTTTACTATTTTTTTCTCTAATATCCGTTATTCAATTTTGTAAACAACCTCGTTATTTTCAAACTTTAATCAGTATGATTTTGTATTATATATAATGTTTAGATTGACCATGTACCCGACTCAGGGTTCATTGAAAAAGTGCATCGCTGGTGAGCATTAGGGCTGAGGTTCAATCCACTGACAATTTTAATGTAGACACTGTTTCAAAAACGAGGAGTTCGATGGCGTTTGGGATGTTCAGCATCTTGCCCCGTTAGTTGGACAACCTGGGGGGAGTTTTCCAGGGTTTCACCCATACGATACTCAAATGCGAGACAGTTTACCCTAAAATTCCTCCCGGAAGGCACTGCCTTCCTTCTTCAGCAACACGAAGCCAAGTCAGACTTCTACATAAGAGTGCTGTATCACAACAGAAGCTGCTTTCCCTCCTTCCATGAGATAACATGGGTTCATGGACTTGTCTAGATGTTGTTCTCCACCAAGTGAGATAAGAAACAATAGATTAGCTATATATATGATCGATAGATTTAGTAATTTTGTATTATACATATTCTTCTAAAAAAAAGCAAATGCTAGTGCTTATTCTTTTAAAATAATTCATATATATTTTAATTAAAATTTAAAATAAGCACAGCCTTTCACATATTCTTTTGAACATTCCATAAATGTCACCGTTTCAATATTCTTTTTGAAATGATTATTTATACTTTTGAATTATCGATAAACTATCATTTCAATATGCATTCAAATGATCGTTAATTGAGCATTTCAATACACTGCTGCTCGATAATTTCAGCTAAAAATCAATATAAATCAAATAAAATTTCGAAAAGAATAAATTCAATTTAATTAATCAGTATTAATTTGTATTATACACTGAAGTGACAAAAGTCATGGGATACCTCTTAATATCGTGTCGGCCCTCGATTCGCCCGGTGAAGTGCAGCAACTCGACGTGGCCTGACTCAACAAGTCGTTGGAAGTCTTCTGCAGGAATATTGAGCCATGCTGTCTCGATAGACGTCCATAATTGTGAAAGCGTTGATGGTGCAGGATTTTGGGCACGAACAGACCTCTCGATGATGTCCCATAAATGCTCGATGGGATTCATGTCGGGCGATCTAGGTGGCCAGATCATTCGTTGGAATTGTCCAGAATGTTCTTCAAACCAATCGCGAACAGTTGTGGCCCGGTGACATGGCGCATTGTCATCCATAAAAATCCCATCGTTGTTTGGGTACATGAAGTCCATGAATGGCTGCAAGTGCTCAAGTAGCTGAACATAAGCATTTCCAGTCAATGTTCGGTCCAGTCGCACCAGAGGACCAAGTCCATTCCATGAAAAAACAGCCCACACCATTACGGAGCCACCACCAGCTTGAACAGTGCCTTGCTGACAGTTTGGGTCCATGGCTTCGTGGGGTCTGCGCCACAATCGAACCCTACCATCAGCTCTTGCCAACTGAAATCGTGACTCATCGGACCAGGCCACGGTTTTCCATTCATCTAGGGACCAACCGATATGCTCACGTGCCCACGAGAGTCGCTGCAAGCGATGTCATTCTGTCAGTAAAGGCACTCGAGTCGGTCTTCTGCTGGAATAGCCCAAGAAAGGCAAATTTCTCCGCACAGTTCTAACAGACAAGTCCCTTGTGCGTCCCACATTGATTTCTGCGGTTATTTGCCGCAGTGTTGCTTGTCTGTTAGAATTTACGACTCTTGCAGACGTCGCGGTCGTTAAGTGCAGGCGGCCGACCACTGCGCTGTCCATGGTGGGATGTTATGCCTGAAATTTCATACTCTCGGCACACTCTTGACACAGTGGATCTGGGAATGTTGAATTCCCTAACGATTTCCGAAATGGCATGACCCATGCGTCTAGCTCAACTAACATTCCGCGTTCAAAAGTCTGTTAATTCCCGTCGTGCGGTCATCATCACGTCAAAACCTCTTCACACGAATAACTTGAACAGAAATGAAAGCTCTTGCGAAAGCACTGCGCATTTATACCTGTTCTACGCGATGCTACTGCCATCTGAAAATTTGCATATTGCTATCCCATGACTTTTGTCACTTCAGTGTATATATGTTGAGATTGATTGTATATATTTGATGTACAGATTGAATATAATTTTTGTATTATAATTATTTTTCTAAAATAAAGCAAATGTTAGCGATTATTCATTTCAAAATAATTTATACATATTTTAATTAAAATTTAAAATAAATTCAAACTTTAACATGTACTTTTGAACAATCCACCATTTCAATACTCTTTCTGAGATGGTAACTTATGCATTTGAACTATCCATAAGTTATCATTTCAATATACATTTAAACGAATTAAAAGTTAACATTTCAGTACACTGCTGCTCGGTAATTTCATCTAAAAATTCAATATAATTCAAATACAATTTCGAAATAATAAAATCAATTTAATTAAGCAATGTGATATATGTGTTTAGATAAGTGGAGATAACTTATAGATTATTTAAAATATATGTTAAAAGTTGGATTTATTTTAAATTTTAATTAAAATACATTTGAATTACTTACTTAAAAGAATAAGTAATAACATTTACCTTTTTAGAATCATATATAGATAATACAAAATTATGTTCAATTCTACCACATCAAAATTATACTCAGTTCCTACACATTCCTACATATCATATATCAAATTCTATATGTCACGTATATAATTTATATTATATACTAGTATATGTTTCTCATAAAGCTAATGTCAGTACTTATTCTTTTTGCAATAATTCATATATATTTTAATTAAATTTTAACAGATAATATATATCATATAATTTACTTTTAGCATAATATTTTTGAACAATCTATAAGTCACCATTTCAATATTCCTTTTGAAATGATAACTTATACATTTTGAATTATCGATAAGTGAACATTTCAGTACACTGCTGCTCGATAATTTCATCTAAAAAAAAATCAATATAATTCAAATACAATCTCGAAAAGAATAAAATCAATACCACACAAAATTTGTAAGTCAGAAAAAAAGTCTCTTATCAGTTCATATCTCTGCAAGCAAAAAAGAAAGAAAATAGTGTTTCCAAAAGTAGAACTTCAATATTTCCGACTGGGAGAAAAGTTTTCTCGAAAGTTGTTATAACTCAGTCTCCACCAGGGAACATGACAGTTTGGGAAGGCCTTCTGACAACTTATCAAAGTGTATCTAAAGATTTCGAACTACGGGGAACATCAATAAAAGATCTCGCATCGCTCCCGAATTGCTTTTCCTTCGGCTGCGAGACCGGACCGCAGAAGAAACATTTTCTGAATAAGTAATTTCATTCACTAACTTCTTTTTTTCTGGGTGTTGCCATTCGCGTTCTTTTTCCGTGGTAACTTCGCAGACACATACTTACTTTTTGACGGGCTTTTTTTTTTTTTTTTTTCTTTCGTGGTTGTAGTTAAAGTTTTCTTAAATAGATTTTCGAAATATATGAATAAATTTGCGCGTTTTTTATTTATTCGGGTTTTTTCATGGTAACCTGTTTTTGTAGAATTCTGTTTTAGTTCATTCGTAAGTTAAGAATTATATTTTGGAATATTTGGTATGATGGTAAATCTTCGATATTATATTTTTGTAAAAAAAAAAAAATAATAAAATTAAAATAATTATTAAAAAAAAACGAAAAAATGTTAAATCAGTAGTGTTTGTCAATGCGAGTGGTTCCCATTTTCACAGCCACATTATAGTGTGCTTGTGTGTTCCATTGTAGTTAAATTGCGTGTGTTGCAGTTGGATTGTAACCGAGTGTGGTTGAGCTGTGAGACTTGAGACACAGGGTTTGAGAACTCGCAGCTTTATTTAGACGCACATGCACAAACACGGCACACATACAATATTTAGCACAGTTAAATGCATATAATTATATATTATACCAATACTGAACATTTAGTTGAAAATCCTACTAAATAATTGATAAACCTCCTACAAAATCAATCAATGCTATCCATCTAATAAATACTTCTTAAATGTAATAAAAGAAATTCCCTATTTTTTATTCGATGAAGCCAGTAAGAAACTAAAACAAAATTAAATACAGCAGTATATTCTTTACAATATGATAAATTAATAACATTACATATAGAAATTCAGTAAAAATATACAATATGTTTAGAATAAAACAGGTGATCTTTTTAAATGTCTGATATTTTAGATATCTTCAAACTCCAAGAAATTCTACCTGACTTATAAAAACAAATTAGAGCTTCACATATTCTGTGATACATAACATGGTTGAGGTCTTTCTTCAGTTTTCCTTTTAAAATAATGACATTTTTTTGTAGAAAATCATAATAGACACTGAAAGTCATTTGTCACTAATAAAGCAGATGCGAAGCAAATTCAGTAATTCAGCTACTAGTAATTCAATTTTTTGTAATATTACTATTGACAGAACTTTTCCTCAATCTATACACAGTAGAAACAAATTTGATTTCGCAGCAAATTTTCAGTAGCTTGTGTAAATACTCATTGCTGGCACACCTGTTCCAGAGATTTAAACGGGTGCAGTTTTATTGCACATAAAATATTCATTGTGTGTGAAGTGAACAGGTGCAGTAAACTTAACAGACTATTTTGATACAGTAAACTTAGCAGTTTGGAAAAAGAAATGTATTTGTGCGAAATGCTTTTACAAATAAATGTTGAAAGTGATTTGTATCGAGTTTGTTTGATTTGTATTATAAAGAGCGTAGTAAATTTGCATCTTTATGAAGCTTTAAATGTGAATGCATGAAAAGATTTTTTTATTTGTTATTCGATATTTCTTTAAGAGTTTTTGTAGATAATTTGTACTATTAGTTCTTAGAATAATTCTTTCTTATTATTAATGTATAATATTTTTAATTTAATTACTTTTATATTAAAGCATTCATATAGGACTTCAAAAGTTTATACTGCATAATGAAAATTGAAGTTAGAATTTTTTTAAATTTTATTGACTACAATAATATATAAATATACAATATCAAAATAAATATAATAAAATAATATAATTAATAAATATATTTTTTGTCTCATAACCTATTGCGTTGGCAATAAAATTCTTTGGCTTTTCAATGCTTTTAAGTGGTGAAAAATAAAAGAATCTTTATGCCAAACCAAGATTAATTATTATGCATAATTACTGGATCACTAAAACATGTTCATTTAACTTAACCTTTATTCAACTATTAATTAACCTTATTTCAACTTTATATATTAACTTTATTTTAAATAAGTAAGCCTAAATTTTTTGTTATTCTTTTATACAACATTAAATTTTGAATTTTCTATAAACGAATATCCTTACAAATAGTATTAAAAATTAATTCTAACAATTACATACATTTTTTTCTCAATCCAGTTAAAAATATTGTTTACAAAAATAATACTTTGACATATACATTTATGAAATAATTTTTTTAAACCTCGTCCGTCTAATGTTTTAGTATTTTAGTCTATATCTCTGAACTGTTTATAAAAAAATTTCAAGAATATAAATGAAGAAATAATTTTCGTACAATTTCATGTGTCTATAGTATATTACGTTTATCCATTTTAGTATGCAATTCTGAATTGTTTATGGAAACTTTTCAGGAAAACTGTAATGAAGAAAAACGCCATTTTCTCAAAGTAGCGCATTAGTAAACATATTCTCCATAATTATTGTCATTAAAACTAGAGTTTTATTGATCTCCAATCTTGAAAATAGTCAGATACTTTAAGATTATAGTTATCATAATAACCATACTGAGATTTGTTTGTAGAGTTCCATGATCATTTTATGCGTTTAATGAGTTCCCGAGTGTTATCATTTGAAATTCAAACATCATTTCATGTAGCGAAAATTTAGAGCATTTCAGATATACGCCAATGTTAATTAGAACTCTGGTATTTCGTTCTTCAAATTATACAGGGTGTTATAATTAAACTTCTATAAAAGCATTCTACAGCTAAAACGGGTGAACGGATTGCAACCATATTTGGTATATAGATTGTATACGAGATGCGCTCCAGGAATTTAAACAAAACATGACTTCTAGATGGCGTTTTCATAAAAACATTAATTTTAACTAAATAAAGGACCAGCACAAAATTCATAAGCAATTTGAACATTTATTGACTGGTTTTTGATCATCTCTTCGTATAATAATATCAAATAAAGGTAAAGAAATAAATAACTGTACACTTGTCACAAGAAGAACAATTATTAATCGTATCAACTGATGAAAGTCGATGTAATGAAAGGTACACACAGTCATTCACCTACAAAATTTCAAGATGATGACACTGTGTTCAATAGCAAATCGTAATTGATGTTGTGACGCTTCCCACACAAAGCGTAATGGAGTTATTTAAGTCATTTTGTGTGTTGATTGTCCCATTCAGATATAAATGAGCCTCGTCCTTCAACACAGTATTTCAAAGTCATGACAGATCATCAACCATTCTATTGAGAAAACGAACTGCGAATCCGAACTCTCGTGGCTGTTGTTGAACTCCAAATATCCCAGTCTCTTGATTTCAATACTGAAATGACATTCACAGAATCCAAACCTCAATCCTATTCAACATCTATCGGAGGAATTGAAAATGTATTACGTGAAATGTATTTATTAGAACAGATTACGTGTCCAATTAAATGACCCATCTTCAGTGCTCGTATTCCTTGTCCATCTTAGGATGCTTGAACATATTTGATGGGTATCTTCCTATAACAATCTATCACAACCTGATAAAAAGTCTCCTCAGTCAAAGTGTGAATTAGTCAAAGTCTGCCTCAGTCAAAGTGTGAACTGTCGACATTCAAGTCATAGAATACTATAATTCTACATTAAATGGTGTCCTTATAATAACCGAAAACTGCATTAATGGCTTATATTATTCGACACGTGATGTGCATTTTAATTTTCTCTATTTCAAATTTACTTATTTGCTAGACAGAATGCAATAAATAGTTTAGAAAAAGTATAACTTACAAAATTTTATAATATTAATAAGAGTCTAAAGCTATTGTTATAGCTGTTAATAATTAAAAAATTTTTTATGCTTAGAAAACGGGTCCATGTAAAATATTGTAAAGCATATCATTTCAAAGTTTCCATCACAATTAAAACATGTAATTTTGAAAATAAATTTATTAACTGTGTAGTTATGTCTAAGCCTCAGTGTCCTGCAGGGATGGACATTCCTTGAATAGTCTACTCATGGATGGAGAGAAAAGGGCAGCTTAGGTTGCTGATGGAGCACCCGTAGGTAGCAGACTAACTTGACACCGAGTCGCTGAAGAAGGAGGGTAGTGCCTTCCGGAAGGACTTTTAGGGGTACCCCGCATTTGCGTATCGCATGGAAGAACAACCAAGGAAAACTCTCACCAGGTAGTCCGACTCACGAGGCAAGATGCTGAACATCACAAACACCATCGAGTCTCCTTGTGTTTTGAAATAGTGTCTACAACAATGCCACCAGCATATTGAACTTCCGCCCTAATGCTCACCAGCTATGCACGTTCCCACTGAGCCCCTAATAGGGCTGATTAACTGTAGTGTGAATTAAAGTAACTTACTTCCTATAATCCAAGGAATAAACATTAAAAATCCGCTACATTCTATCAATGACTGTTTGTTATTGTTGTTGATATTTGCTTCGATAAAATGTTTTAAAAAAAACAACTCGAAGGGCTTTTTATCTCTTCTCTCCCCTTACCAATAGAATAGAATGATTTTTTAGTATAAAAATAAATAAAACAAATCTTTTATAAAATGAAATGAGAAACTTTTTAAGCTTCGAATGATAAATTATAGTCGTACTTTTTAACCAAGGAAGTTGGAAAAACGTAATCCATTAACGGATAAAATAAGATTTTTAAAAATATTCTAAAGCTAAAGGATAAATTAATAATTAACTGGGACACTGATCCTGATTTTCTTCTCTGTAACAAATGGGAAAATTACGAATTGTTAGGATTTTTTTAATGTGATCATTTAAAATTTGTTTGAATTTTCCGTTTTTTCCTTAAAGCAATAAAATTGATCTTGCATAGTCGAATTAAATTTTTTTTTTTGTTCAATTTAATAGCATGTATTTCCAATGAAAAAGGTTAGATACGTGCGTTTTCTTAGTTTTATATGTGGTTCTTATAAAACACTAAAACTCAATAATTATTTTGCTACTGACTACATTCAGACTTTATCCAGCAAAATCATTTTCCTTATTATATTTCATCTCGTTTTGTTATATTTTTAAGTTAAAGCAATGATTTAGAACACACGGCCTACAAATTAAATAAACACTATTTCAAGTTGCTGTAAATATTTATGCAATGCATTACATTTTAAAGGAAAACTTTTCTGTAAATGCATTTTATAAAAACAAATACTACAGAATTTAATTTTAACAGTTAAATTTTTACAACAATTCCTATTTTTAGCTTTTAAAAAAATGTTAAGCACTTAAGCGATAAATGCTGTTTTTCTAAAATGATGCTATATTGCTGATACTTCCCCGTAAATTTTACATTTTTTAAAATATTTCTTTTTACTTCATTAAATGGTTTTTAAAATATAATATTAAAGAACTTCAAAATCATTTTCCCTTTTTTTCTCAAATCCCAAATGTATGATTTCTACCAATTAAATATTTTAGTAATCTTTATGTTTTATTTTATCGAATAATCCCTCGAAACTATTTAAATAGTATTAAATTAGTTTCTGTGTCTTTTATTGATTTACTTTGTGGAAAATTTGAATTGTAGAAAATGACGTGGATAAAATACTTTTTAAAAACTCTTACATACTCGGATTTGTAATTAAAGAATATCAGCTATTACATTAAAACTGGTTGAATAATGTTATTTTCAATGCAATAATAAATAAGATTTATCTATATGATTAAATTAGATAATGCATTTTACTTTGGTGTTTTAACAATCTTGCACTGTTGGCCTTTGCTGAAGATGTTGCACATACATTGTTTTTCCAATGGATTCCAGCCCACTGTGGAATTATGGAGAACAAAAAAGCTAATATACTGGCTAAGAAAGGAACTTTGACTAAGCAACGCATTAATCTACAGATTTAATTTCATACGACTAAATTGTGGTTAATTGTTTTTGTTAACTTGGCTGGCCAAGCCCACGAGCCCATCTTCAATTGAAAATTCTTCAACAAGATATTTGATTGAACGCGTTATACATAAGAAATGGACCGCCGGTAATTCTGTGGCAAGAGAGCGCTAGAACTGTTCCCCAATTTGTTCAAGACAACCCGATGACCTCGCCCAATGATGTTTTTCAGACTGGTCATTCCACTGTTGACGTTCTTCACCACCTATATAAAATTGAAGTAGTGGATTTTCTAAACTGTGTTTTGAGTGACTCTGTGTTTTCTGACTCTAGTCGAATGTGACTTTTGAACATTTCAATAATAATACGCTTTCTCGGTATGATCACACGGTTGGAGAGTACTGGACAGCACTTGAGTTAATGGCTTAGGCGCCTATTTTCGACATTTGTAAAAAAAATTTGGTGTTTTATATGAAAAAAATTCTAATGAAAAATCGAAAATTGGAAAAGCAGAAAGATGTTCGATCAATTATATGACGCAATTAGTAGCCAGTTCTAACACATGCAACCAGCGTGCAGGAAAGTACAGGTTTGAATCTGCTGATGGCGTCCTTCAGTCATATCAAAAACAAGGAGACTTGATGGCTATAATGGCAATGCTTATAAGCGTTTCATATCGATAATCAGACAGTCCCATACGGCATACAAATTCAATCAGTTACCCTTAAGAGTACTCTTGGCATGTAATATCTTCTTTTCATCATACTTCGGGCTGTATGTGCAATACATAAGTGAAATATGATGCCCACTGATATAATACAAATATATATATATTATATAATAAAAATTATATATATAATAATATAAATATATAAAATAATATATATAATATATACATATATATTATTTCATATATTTATATATATTTTATGTACATGTACTACAAAATAAATATATATATAATTTGAATCTTCATAAGAAATTAAAGATCGGTATAGTTATAAAGTATTGATTTTATTATAAAAATAAGTTCGTGGCCTCTGTACAAGTAAAATATGAGTCCACAAATGAACAAAAAAAATTAATTATATAATTCCAATTTTTTAAGAAATTGAACATCGATATAGTTATAAGAGGCCTGATTTCTGACTGATTAGAGTTTCTGCGCTGGATGCCCCAGGCTTCGGATTCTAGTCCCGGGGAGTGGCATGGATGCTAGTAATCCCACTTTTCGGAATCCACTTTAAATCGCAGATCCTGGTCTAATATGACTGTTGGGCGTAGGGCTGACAACCCTACCACGTTAAAAGAAAACATCTCCTGTCTCGAAATCTGCCAATAGACAGACGATTTTAGCCCACCATGGGGTTGTTTCGTCAACGAAGAAAAATATAGTTATGAAATTTAATTTTATTAAACAAATTACGGTTTTTTTATTTTATTAAAAAAGACAATTAACAAAATTATTTTTACAATTTTCAGTTGCTTACTAGATAAAAATATATAACGACACCCAAAGAAGAATTTTACGTCTCAGACTTGTATATTTTTATGTTATAAGAATATACGTGCACTAATTACATTCCTTCAGAGAAAATATTATATTTTATATTTTTAGAAAACTAATATATAATAATATAATTAATATATTTTTAATAATTTTTTAAATACAAAAAAAATAATTCTTTCATGCATTTTTCAGTGATTATGTGGGTTTTATTTTTTTCTAGTGAAAAACATTTCTAAAAAAAAAGCAAATCACTAGTAAAGAAACAAGAATAAACTTTAGAAATAACCATATAACAATAGTCATATAACAATTGAATGCATGCTTGTTTTTTTACTATGATTTTTGTTTGATTCGTATGATTTGTCGTCCATAAAAAAAAACTCCGCACTTCTTTGTGATGTAATCATGAAAAATGAAATACTCCATTTTTTTTTTTTTTTTTTTTTTTTTTTTTTAAAAAAAGAAAAAATGATTGAAAAGATTGTCAAAACGTTATCATTTACTTTTCTTTCGGAAGGAAATAACTACTCTCTGAATCTATCATTACTACATTCGTTCTTCTCAAAAAAATATCAGTAAGTGAGGACTTTTATAAAAACGTATTTGAATTCGCTTGAATGAGATAAATTATCAAACAAATGTTTGCTTAAATAATTCGGGCGGATTTACTGTATTTAATATCGCAGCAAATATTTGTGGATAAATTTATCCCTTCATTTTAGAAATTTTTCTTTTTGTATTTAAACAATCAGAAAAAATAATTTAAATGCATAATAATTCTTTCTTTTATTGTTACCTTTAAAAACAAAGAAAACTGATAGTTTTTATTTTGATTAAGGATTTTTAAATAAATTTATAAAATTAGCTGGCACATTTAAACGTCATTTTCAGAATACTTGGAAAAACAATGAATTATAAGAATAAACATACAACAAAAAACTCTTATAAGAAATCTAACAACAGTACAAATTTTGAAGAACATTCACAAAAATTAAAAGAATCATCAGAATAAAACTTAGTTGTGGTATATGAATAATAATTACTATAAAAATTTTAAATTTGTCGTAACTTTTACATAATTTAAGTCAAAGCAAATTTTAGATATTTATAAACAATGAAAATTAACTTTAATTTCTTCATTTAACTGCTCAACAGACCCCACGGTGGGCAAGACTGTCTTCCTACTGGCAAAATTTCGAGAAGCAAATGTTTTAATTAGAAATTGTCATTTTTTACACCCAACGCTCTATAATGTCCTATTAGACCGTACCTATAGTATAAAAGTATTTTGAACCACTTCGATCATCTATGGTACCTCCAAATTCTACGTTTTAGTTGCACAAGATAAAAATAGGAGTCCACAAAAGAAAAATTTTATTTCCTAATCTTATATATTTTAAGTTAAAAGAATACATAAAAGAAGGTACATACTCTCAGATAAAATATTATTTTTTAAATTCCTTCTATTAGCTGACACTTACCTGTTATCTTGTTCAAATTTTCAATCGTTCAAAAACATTTTTTTTGATTCATCCACTCAAGTTCAAATACATTCTTTTTTTTTGAACTTTTAGAGTTGACACTTGATGTTAATACAGCTTTTTCAAATATTAATTCATTCATTAAATTTAATTAATTAATTTTAGTTTTTTAGATTTGTGCATGTATCTACCAATATAGAGGGCGCCAGATAAATTTAAAAGTGAATGAAAATTATTTATAAAGAACTTCCTGCAGTATAGTGAGAAAAAAGAAGGAATTGACTTAATTTTTTTATATATTGTTATATTTTCCATAACTAATATATTATATTCGTAATCTTTAAATACAAAAAAAAAAATCTTTCATAAATTTTTCACTGCTTGTTTTAAGAAAATAAATGTGTTTTTTTTTTCCCCATGAAAAACATTTCTAAAGAAAAATGCAAACCACTAATAAAGTAAACAGAATAAACTTTAACCATATAACAATTGCATATATTGCGTGTTGTATTTATATTATGAGATATTTTGTTTGATTCGTATGATTATAAAAGAAACACCCATATTTCTCCTTTATTTGAAATTGCTTGTGATGTAAATATGACAAATGAAATCTCCAATTGTTTGTTTTTAAAAAAAAAAGAAAGAAAGAGAAAATGATAGAAAAGATTGTCAAAACGGTATCATTTACTTTTTTCAGAAAGTGAATAACTACTCTCTGAATCTATCATTACTACGTTGATTCTCCAAAAAAAGAAATATCAAAAGTGAGGAGTTTTATAAAAATATATATTAGAATCCGTTTCAATGGACTAAATTATCAAACAAATGTTTGCTTAAATAATTCAGGCGGATTTACTGTATTTAATATCGCAGCAAATATTTGTGGATAAATTTATCCCTTCATTTTAGAAATTTTTCTTTATTTAATCAAGCAGAAAAAAATTTATAAATGTATAATAGCTCTGCCTTTTATTGTTACCTTTAAAAACAAAGAAAACCGATAGTTTTATTAAGAAATATTAATATTTTTTTATAAAATCAGCGGAAGCATTTTCACGACATTTTTCAGAATAGTTGGGAAAACAAAGAATTATAAGAATATACGTACAACAAATAACTCTATAAGAAATACTGCAGATATAATTTTTTAAAGAATATACGTAAAGTTTTGCAGAATATACGTATATAAAAGTAAGATAATTATCAGAACAAAACGTAGTTGTATAGTATGAATAATAATTACAATAAAAATGTTTAAATTTGTCATTGTAACCTTGCTTCCTCCTACACACTGACAGGAGCGCCCCCTGTATCATTCATGAGAAATGGTTACAGTGGTAGGGATAAATTGATAATGCTTGCTGTGGTACAGATAAATTGCGCTGTACTTCCGCTTACCTGAGAGGAAGTACAGCAATCCCCCGCTCTGTTCAGAAACATTTGGTTTGCAGTCTCTCACCCTGAGAGGAAATATATTTAGCAGATTTTACAGACTCTCTACCGGAGAGGAAGCATATTTCATGCATCCGCCGCATAGCTGAATTTCGGGTTTTTTAGAAGTGGATTCCTTTCACGAAGTTATAAGGATATGCCTTTAAATGGGCTAAATATTGTATGTCTCTAATTGTATGTGTGTGTGCTTCTGCGTGTGTCAATAAAGCTGTGTGTTCTAATAAATTTGGCCCACACTCATTTAGCGAACACTATGAAATTTGTTTGTCATATGAAAGGAAAACCTGGTAAATTCTCACCGAGCTACCAGGTACTCTACTAATACGAGTCTTAAGCATGCAGTATTCATAATTGATATCGAGAACGGCAAGACAAGCTCGACAAAAGCAAAATAATGGACGAATGGAGAAACTGAATGAAAGAGGCCGACGGGTAATGAAGCAAATTGTAATGTCTAAAATGTTTCTCCTCAATAATATTTAACGCCCGATTCGTGGCTCAGCTGTAACGTGCACTTGGTGAGCATTGGGTCTGAAGTTCTATCCACTAGCGGCATTGTTTCAAAAACTAGGAGACTCGATGACGTCTGGGATGTTCAGCATCTTGCTGCGTTAGTCGGACCACCTGGTGGGTGTTTTTCCGATTTTCTCTGATTCGATACGCAAATACGTGGTAGTTCTCCCTAAAAGTCCTGCAATAAAACACTGCCCTCCTTCTTCAGCGACACGGAACCAAGTCAGACTTCTATCTAAAGGGTGCTCCCTCACAACAGAAGCTAACACCTTTCCCACCAACCATGAATAAACTACTCATGGAGTGTCTGTCTTGCATTGCCAAATACTGAGGATTAGTCACAACAGCAATATATGCAATGTAAATAAATCACATAACAATTCCTTTTACTATCTATCTTTTCTTCCATAATCGGTAATCGATACAGCTAAAATGCAATTGCGAATTTCAAAATTTTTGCAGAACGCTACGAATATAAAATTAATTTAATAGATAAATGATATCCCAAGCTCATGGAATCAGTATAATAATAATGCATATTTTTTAACAAATTATTCACAAATTACTAATGATTCTTTAACGCATTTCTGTATGAAGGACGAGACATTAAATTATTCTTTTCGAAAGAGTCATGTCATTCGATTTTGATTTTCAATTCTCTTTCAGTTTCCGTTTTGGTTCTATTTTAGATTACGTTTAATTTAAACTTTGAAATCTAAAACTTTGATCTTCATTACTTTCCACTATCTTTATTAGATTTCTTTTTAAAAATCTTTCATACACAGGAATACATATTTGTTTTCAGTGTAATTTAACGGGAATAATTAAAAAGCTATTTTAAAGGGACATTATTCCAGCAAAATTAAAAGAAAATTTTAATTTAAATAACTGAATTTCAACGTTAAATTCAGGTTCTGGGTTCGGGTTACAGATTGCTGCATTTTAACGAACGCCTATATATTTTCTGAGATAATTAAGTCGAACAAAAAACTTTCTCTTTTGGGAGTCATTAGAAATGCAGCATAATTAATTCGGTTAATTAAATAATCTGCACTCTCTTAGGAATGATACATTTTACTTTAATTAAATAATTACTAAACTTAATTTGCTTCTGCGTAGATTTTCTGCGAAACAAATAAATTGAATCAACATCCTGATATTACATTATTTTTTTTTTAGTTTAAATGTTAAGTGAATAGATTATTGCGTTGAATAACTATTAATAATTTTAAAAAGAGTTATAAATTTATAAAATCTTTTACTCTTTATTTTGTCTTTGTACGACTTTTATTAGGCACAACTTTTATTAGGCTTAGGCACAACAACAACAACCAATATAAAATTTTTATATCATTTACAACAAAAAATAATTAATAACAACTTATTTACATTTAAAAATTGTTTTGCACTATATCTCAAAATGCGTTTTTATCTTTTTGTTTCCACGGGAAATACCATAACTAAATTAATTTTGCTCCAAATGTCACAAAACTTGTAGAAAAAATGTCGAACAAATTTTAACTTCTTCTTTAAAACAGGGCTCAGAAAATGTTCAGAGCTTTAAGGAACAATAAAACTATATTTTTTTCAATAAAAAAGAATATCAACTTGATAATTCAATGGAATTTTAATATATTTACAACATTTTAAAAAGTAATATCTCTAATTAAAAGTTGTTTTTAGCTGAATAAACTTTTTATGATTTTTGTTTTCACGTGAAACACCATAACACAAGTAATTTTGATCCAAATGTTACAAAACTGGGTATAAATATTTATCATAGTGTACAGGGAATAGACCTTGAAAATGAAACTATCTGCATAAATATTTTTTATTTTAATTGTTAACAATGAAATTTTGAAAAATTTCGATTTAATTTTTTAATTAAAAAATTATGTGTCAACAACATTTAAACCTATATAAAATAATTAATAATACATAAATTTACCAGAGGTCTATTCCCTGTAGAATGATTATACAAACAAATATAAACTTAGAAATTAAAAAAAAAAAAATATATTCATTGGATTTTGAATT
Organism: Caerostris extrusa; assembly: GCA_021605095.1. Taxonomy (NCBI): domain Eukaryota; kingdom Metazoa; phylum Arthropoda; class Arachnida; order Araneae; family Araneidae; genus Caerostris; species Caerostris extrusa. The sequence continues at coordinate 86,687 of BPLR01019738.1, read as the reverse complement.
ATCATGTTTTGTAACAGTATCAATTTTTAATCATTTTTAACCTTAATTTAGCCTTTAAAATTAAAAAATAATAATAATGAAATTCATTTATGTGAAAGCCTAAGTTTTCAGATGTATTCAAAAATGTAATGTGTACATAGATAAAATATTTCAGTAATTTCGAAAATATTCCTCCGAAGGTGTTCGTGTACCTTAACTAAAAATATTATTGAAGTTTTATTTTAAATCTATTTTTGTAACTAGGCAATGGCGTGTTATATGTATTAGTATTATCATAATTTAAATAACGAAGAAAAATTATACTGCAAATACATTTTGTCATCCCCAAACATTTTTAAAGGAACTCTATCCATTTAACAACTACTGAACTTAAGGATAGAGTTCCAGGCCATAAAAGCTATCGCACGAAAGCATTTTTCTTTCTCTTCTTCACTGCCATTGTTGTTTACTTACGAGATTCTACCCCCAACTAATATTGGTGGAATCCGAAGAAAATTTCTTTTATGACACGAGTCCTCCATCCCACGCATTCGCCATGAACATAAGTTGGCCAAAGTGTAGTGTCCACCTTTGGGTCTGGTTGACCGTTTATGGGTCAATAAAAATGGTTTTCGCAGCAGCTGTTGGAGCGAGCAAGAGAAAAACAGTAGTGTTAAATAACTAAACAGAATGGCAGGGGATACAAGGAAGGGGAAAAAGAGTGATGATTTTGTTTCGTAGAACCTGAGCACTGTCAGGTCGTCTTTGGGATTATTTTCTTCGGTTGGAGTTAAATGTTAAGCGTGCTAGCTAGTTTACAAAAGAACGAATGTTTGATTGCTGATGCTGGTGTGCGTTACACCTTTTTTGTCAACCGAGCAGTTTATTCAACAGAGTTTGGGGCTGAATGCCTCATATAGATGGATGAAAGTCTAGTTGGATTTTTTATCATGAATGAAAACGTTAAAACTTTGGACATGAGGGACTCCATCACGCGTGCGGCACCACTAGTTGTCTTTAACTTTGACAAAATGGGAGGTTAGCAAATAATATTTGTAGCATACAGACAAAACTTTTACAATTACTGAAAAGAAAAATAAACAAAAATTATTATCAGAATTTGGGACTGAATGTCTGATGTCTAAATGGATTTCTCATCATGTGCAAATATGTTAAAAGGTCTGGACATGAGGGACACTATCCTGCCTGCAACACCGCTAGTTGTCCTGGTGTCTATGATGTTATCTTTAATGTTGCCAAAAACGTGAGGTTAGCTAATAATATTCGTAGCATGTAGACAAAACTTCTAAAATTATGGCAAAACTGTATTAATTGTTTAATAATAATGAGGGCATTTATTAGTTATTATGGAAAGCAGAGAAGATGGATACTCATATGAGCTTTAAAAAAATAAAATAAAAATATTTATACATTCTCTTGGTTGGTACAGCCGTAGAGGAATATAAAAGTTATAATTTAGTAAATTGAATTGCTTGTTTTCCTTATGGAATACGGAACTCAGAAAATTCCTTCCCAAATAACGAATCACGTTTAATATTAAAGAGGACCTTTAATAATTATTATGGATAACAGAGTAGATTGATGTGTAAAATAAATATTTTTTATACATCTTCTTGATTGATACAGCTATTGAGGAAGGTAATAGTATAATTTTTAAATTTAATTGTTTATATTCCTTATAGAATGCTGAATCCAGAACATTAATTCACAAATAAAGAATCACGTTTAATATTAAAAACAGCCCTAATTCGTGTGAAACAGAGAATCCTAATCACTTTTTTATGAATAAAAAGTGTATGGGTTTTTTTTTTCTGAATATGAAAAGAATAAGCAAAATGATTAAATTGTTAAATGCAACATATTATTTTGTTTTGTGAATTCATTAATAATAAGTAGATGGTTTTAAATATGCGTATAGTAACGCCGATGGTGTCAATACATGTAACGAAAATTTAAACTGTAGTAGGAAAATTCAATCCTATGATTCGCCCTATTTAACTTTTTAATTACACAAAAAATTAAAGTCAGTTAATAAATAGTAAACAGTAGTAAAAGAGTCATTTCATGCTTATCTTCTTGAAATGTTCAATAACCTCCATGGAAATATTCCATGGAAAAAAAGTTTTAAAATATCCTTTACTCTTCCTATTAGCGGTCATGGTTGATAGATGAGCAAAAACTATTAAATTAATTCCTGCTTCATTACTTTTAGGCAGGCATTTTTACGGAAAACAGTTTTTGGGAGTGCAAAGTAATTTTACGCTGAGTGATCTTGACATTTAGATTTATTTTTAACAAGACATGCGTCAGAGAAAACAAATCACTTGTTGGAGTTAATGCTATTGAACCTTTTCTGAGAAGACTTTTCTTTTTTTTTTTTTTTTTTTTTTTTTTGAAGTAAACCAAATTAGTTTTTTAGAATTTATGAATTATATACCATTTACTTTTCTCAAATAAATTATAAATAATTAAAATTTACTTAATTGCTGGTAAAATTTTTGCTTGAAGTTTGTCAAATTCGTATTGTTTATAGTGAAGATATAATGGGATTTTGGATTTGATCTAACGATACTTTGAAATTGATCTAACCAAATTTTGAATTTTTATTTTTTTTTTTTTGAATTTGTCTAAAGATGTTTTGACTTTTTTCTTAATATTGAATTTAATCAAGAAATATTTTGCCTTTTCTTAGTTTTAAATTTGATCTAACAATAGTTTGGATTTATCTTATTATTAAATTTGACTTGACCAAATTTTAAAATTTATTGATAATGTATTTGATCTAACGATAGTTTGAATTTTTCTTAATTTTAAATTTGATCTAACAAAATATTGAATTTTTATTCATTTTAAATTTGATTTCACCAAATTTTGAAATTTTTTTAACCTTGAATTTTATCTAACGAAATTTTAAAATTTCATTCCTCGCTAATTTCATTCGTAGCCTCGTCTACAACTGAACACGTAAGTTTTGAGTGCTGCATACCAACTTATACCAAACCGATTTGTTTCAATTCGGTCGGAAAAAGCGATAACGTTTGCAAGGATTCGAATGCTTTTCGGCTTGGACTTGTCGGTTTTTGATCTCGTGTCAAAGAATTTACGGCTTGTAAAATATAAATGGAAGCTCTATAGTAATAGAAAATAAGGGGGTTGTTTTTTTTTTTTTAGTTTCAACTCCAACCGCAGCATACAAATGGCAAGAGACATTATACAAATGTTTCAACTACAGATGCAGCGTAATATATTAAAAGGCTGATTCCTATTTAAAAGTTTTTAAGATAGAATATGTCTTTTCATAGAAAATAGATGTCTCATTTTCCCATTCAAATAAATGATTACTTAAAACGGGTAAAAATTGTTATTAATAATTATTTTATGTAAAAGCAGCCTTTATTAATATTGTTTTGTGTAAAAATCTTATATTAATAACTTTTTGAGTAAAACACTGTTATAGAATGATACAATAATTGCTCAAAATAATTTTTAAACTTAAATTATAGCAAATTCATTTAAAATAAACCTGCCGCAATTGAAGAAATTAGAATAATATGAGCTCATGGCTCAGTGGCAACGCGCTCCGCTGATAAGCATTAGGACGGAGGTTCAATCCGTTGGCGTTTTTTTTTTTTGTTGACACTATTTCAATAAACGGGAGGCTCGATGGCGTTTGTGCTGTTCAGCGTCTTGCCTCGTTAGTCGGACTACCTGGTGGGGTTCCCGAGTTTTTCCATACGATACATAAATACAGGCAGCTCCCTCTAAAATGTCCTCCCGGAAGGCACTGCCCTCCTTCTTCAGCATCACAGAGCCAAGTCAGGTTTCTACATACGGGTGCTCCATCACAACAGAAGCTACACTACATTCCTTCCATGAGACCACACGGGTTCTTGATTTGGTCTAGATGTTACTGTCTACCAAGTGGGATAAGAAGCAGCAACAGAATAATATGAGAAACGTTTAGCTGGAGTTCTATGAAAATGAAATATTGAAAACTCAGTAACGACAATGCCCTAAACGCACATTATTATGAATGTTAAAAGATGTTTAACTTAAAATATTTTATTCTTTAAAGAATCATGCTTTTTTTTTTTAATTGTTTATTTATTCCATAAATAATTAAATAAAAAGAACAATGTTTGCACTTTCTTATTCTTAACTAAATAATCATTAAAGTAACAGATTAATTTATTTTAATTTCTTCATGATTATATGTGAACATTCATTTTTTTTTTTTCAAATTGTTTCTCACAATAATGCACACTCATAAAATAAGAACTGCATTTAATTACTACAGTCAAGATTTAAAATTAAAATATGAAGCAAAAATTCTAACTACACTCATGTCCATAAATTAAGGATAATGAAGTTCAGGCAAAAAAGAAGACAGAAGCAAAACAAATTTGACTTATTTGTAAAGTCTATATACACTCTGAACATGCAGGTCAGTTCTGGAACCAAGAATAATTGCTCCCCAAACGAGCCATCCTAACCATCGTAACGGTGTCGTTCAATGGTGTTCTTATGGTGGTAACGGGTACCTGGCGCTCTCCATATGAAAGTCCGGCGAGAATCAGACTGCAAACTAAACTTGGACTCGTCGGAAAACATCACACCAAACCACTGTTGCGGTGTCCACAATGCATGCTCTCTACTCCAGGTTAATCGCAGGCGACAGTGAGTTGCGGTAAGTGGAACACATCTGACAGGCCTATGAGCATATAGACCAATGTGCCCTAAGCGTCTGTACACGGTCTGCCTTGAATCTGTCGTACCGGTAGCTGAAGAGAGCTGACGAGACAGCGCTGTGCTCCGTCAGTTTCTTTTGGCAGTAACTGCTAAATGCCGGTCCTCATTCGGCGTTGTAACTCGGGGAGACCTGTGCTGTAACATCTACTCACATTACCATCATATTGGAATCGTTGCCAAAGCTTGGAGATGACACTCTGGGCGATTCCAAGTTCCTCGGATACTTCCAGCTGGGTACGTCCATCATTCCAGTCGTCCGATAATTCTAACACGTAAAAAATCATCCAAATGCTTCCTTTGTGCCATAACTATGCGGTTATTGCACTGAAAGGCTTTTAAAGCGCTTCTGAACAATTTTACTTTTTTGCCACCATTCCTTATATACCCCTCTCTTACACTCGTCATTGTGACGTACTATCCGCGCCATCTGGTGGCTTCCTGTAATTTGCATATTCTTCTTCAAGATGTGTGTCATAATTCTACAGGTGAAATTTTTATTTTAGAGTTCAATTTCTGTGTGATTCTGAATTATCCTTAATTTATGGACATGAGTGTATATAAAGTATGCTTGCTGTATATAACGGTAAAGTTATTAATTAAATCAAAAATTAAAATTATCATTAAAAAACAAGTTTGTAGTAGCTTATAAAAGATATTTCATAAAAATATTCGTAGTAATAAAAAAAACAGACATTCTTATATTGTTATTATTTAAACACCGAAATTAAGAAATTAATTTTGCAGAATATCTAAATTTTTTTCAAAATATATGCAAAATTAAAAAATTCCTACAGTTTTTTATTATTGAAATCATTATAATTATAATAATATTTTTCATTACAATTATAATTATATAATATAAAAAATATTTTTTTTATTTTTTCAGAAGATTTAAATATTTAAAAAAAATATTTTAATATTTTATAAAAAGATTAAAGATTTTATAAAAATGTTTATATTTTTTTGTGGTATTTGTTTTTTAAGGTAAATAAATATTCTAACTTTCTCAAAAAAGTGAAACTATTTTAAAATTATTGACAAAAAAAAATATCCCACGCGAAAATAAAAGAATAAAAAAGAAAGAAAATATATGAAAACATTTATTTTAAAAAATATATTATAAAACATTTATTTTATATCATAATTTTTTTTTTTATTTTTCTTGTGGCATTTGCATTTTAAGATTAATAAATATTTTAACTTTTTAAAAGAAACAGTGAAACTTTTTTAAATAGTTGACAAAAATATATTCCACACGAAAATAAAAAAGAAAGAAAATATATAAAAACAGTTATTTTAAAAATATTTTATAAAAACAAAGAATATTTTATAAAAACATTTATTTTATATTATAAAATATTTTAATTTTTTTTGTTGTGGTATTTGTATTTTAAGATTAATAAACATTTTAGCTTTCTCAAAAAGTGAAACTATTTTAAAATTGTCGACAAAAAAAAAATATCCCACATCAAAATAAAAGAAAGTAACAAAAGAAAGAAAGAAAATAAAAGAAAGTACTTTTAATTGTACCTGTAGAATTTTCTTTTATAAAAACATTTCCTGATTTAAAAAATAAAAATAATTGGCCAGTTGAATAAACTTAAAATCCCTTCGACCATACATAACTGCATCGGTGATTAACACGATCTAATAATAATTAGATTTTTTTCTCTACCAGTCTCTAAGGGATTTGTTTTTATAAAGCGACTACTTTTTTTTAGAAAAATTTAAAACAAAAACTGATTGGTTGCATAAATTTGTTTTTATTTGTAATATAATTTTTTTTAATATAAATTTGTTTTTTCCGTGAGGGTTTTTTGTAAACGAAACCATTTCTGTAAATATTTAAAAATTTGTTGAGTAATTGACATAATTCTTCGATCGAAAATTTTTATTTAGAATCAAACTTCATTAAATATTTTAAATTTTAATTTTAATAGTAACTAAATTTGACAATTAATAGTAATTAAACTTAATATTAGAAAGTAATTAAAATTAATTAATCGTTATATTAAATGCATACTTGTAATAAAAGTCGTTTGGCTCTTCTTTTTCTTTTTTTCAATTCCTTCTATTAGCTCACACTCTCCCTATATATATCCTTGTTCAAATTTTCAATCGTTCATAAAATACTTTTTATTCATCCACTCAAGTTCAAACACATTTTTTAAACTTGTAGTGGATGGCACTAATGTTAATACAGTTTTTTCAAATATTAATTCAGCAATTAAATTTAATTAATTAATTTTAGTTTTTTTTTTACATTTGAGTTGCATATATCTGCCAATAGATGGCACCAGATAAACTTAAAAAATGAATGAAAATTATTTATAAAAGACTTTCTGCAACATAGTGAAAAAAAAAAAGTAGGAACTGACTTTAAATTTTTTTTTTTTATTACTTGTTTTTTACTGAACATAACATCTGATAAAAAAATTTGACAACATCTGAATAATAAAATTCAGATATTAGACTAACCTCCACTAATTCTTGCGTTTTCATAATTTCTCATAAAAACCGCTTCTTACTTCTTTTTTGTAATTAATCGGTTTTTGTTTGTATGTGAAGAAACCCGGAAAACTCCTAGAAGGTAGCCCGACTCAGGAGGCAAGAAGCTGAACATCACTAATGCCATCGAGTCTCCTCGTTTTTCAAGCAGTGTCTACAACAGGGACTCCAGCGGATTGAACGTCAGGCCTAATGCTCACCAGCAGCTCTTCGTTGCCTCTCAGCCATTAATCAAACTGTACTATATTTCGAAACGTACTAGCAGATATGCAGGTTTAATTATAATAATAGTAAAAATATCTTTTTAGCATATTCTGCTGAGAAAACATTTTAAGATTATAAAATTCGATTTTAGAAAGGTTTCAAAATAAAACTTATTGTATTATTTATTTTAAAGGAATTTTTAAAGAAAAAAATCGATCAATGTAAATGTTTTTATACAAAAATAAGTAAAATCAATACTTTTAATGACATAATCCAAAACTTTTAATCAGACATCCACAAAAAATCATCATAAACCAATTTCATCATGCTGAATCGATTGCGTTGGTAATGAAAAAATTTCCAATTAACTGTATTAACAAATTTTGTTAATCAGCTGATTAATTTTTTTAATCAATTGATTAAAAATAATTGATTAATCGATTTGTCAATCAATAGAGCCATTTCCAATGATGGGAAATCTAGTGAAATTATGAAAGTTATTAAAAGAGTCCATTATTTTTCATTAGATTTTTTTGTATTATAAAAACAGAAAAAACAAATTGAAACATACAAATACGGATTCATTCATACACAGATATCCAAAATAGGAACTTCGATGACTTATAACAGGTGAGCTGAAAAGATGGCGTTGCTAGTATTATATCCATATGCATTTTAGTTAGCCCTAACCTTCAAAAGAAACGTGTATAAATCTGACAGCTGTTGCATTATTAGTATGGGAGTTATAGCATTTTTAGTGAAGCAACTTTTGTTAGTTTGGAAAATTGGATAAAAAAAGAATTTCGTGTGTAATTAAAGCATTGCTTTTTGGAGAAAAAAAAATACTATTGAAGCCAAGGCTTGGTTTGATAAACATTATTCGGAGTTTGCACCAGGAAAATCAACCGTAGAGAAGTGGTTTGCTAAATTTAAAAGAGACGAAATGAGCACCGAGGCCGATGCATGCAGTGGACGCCCCAAAGAGGCTGTTGCCGACGAAAATATCCAAAAAGTCCACAAAATAATTTCTGATAACCGTAAAGTGAAGTTGATTGAGATAGCTGAGACCCTAAAGATATCAAAGGAACGTGTTGGACATATCGTGAATGAATATTTGGATATGCGAAAGCTCTGTTCAAAGTGGGTGCCGCGCGAGCTCACAATCGACCCAAAACAGCAACGAATGGATGATTCCAAGCAGTTTTTGGAGCTGTTCAATCGTAATAAACCCGAATTTTGCGTCGATATGTGACAATGGATGAAACATGACACCATCATTTCACACCGGAGTCCAATCGACAGTCAGCCGAGTGGACTGCACGTGATGAACACTAAAAATGCTATAACTTCACTAAAATGCTCTAACTCACATACTAATAGTGCAAAAGCTTTCAAATTTATACACTTGTCTTTTGAAGGTTAGGGGCTAACTAAAACTCATATAGATTTAACACTAGTAGCGCCATCTATGTGTCAGCCTATGAACTTTTCAGCTGACTGTTATGTTAATGTTTATGTTATGTTAATGTTTATGTTATGTTAATGTTTATGTTATGTTAATGTTTATTTTGTTAATGTTTATGTTATGTTAATTTTAATGTTAATGTTTATGTTATGTTAATGTTTATACAAATTTTTAAAATTCACTTTTTAAAACTTTTTATAAATATTGAAAGTAATTATTCATCTAAATAATAATAAATCTGTTTATCTCATTTATATTATATAAATATTGCACCGATTATTGCGTAAAATTATACAAAATATCTAAAATGGATGTCATTGATTTCACTTCGATTTAATAAATACTTTTCGCTAATCTTAATTAATTTAATGTTTATGTTATGTTAATGTTTTTTACAAATTTTTAAAATTCACTTTTTAAAACTTTTTTAAATATTGAAAGTAATTATTCATCTAAATAATAATAAATCTGTTTATCTCATTTATATTATATAAATATTGCACATATAAAAATACAAAATATCTAAAATGGATGTCATTGATTTCACTTCGATTTAATAATAAATACTTTTCAATCTTTTAAATTGCATTATTTTATTTGTCAAAATTTTTTGTTGGAAGCTTTTAGATTTAAAGATTTTGCTTTTATTAAAGTTTCACAAAAAAATATCGTTTGTCATTAGATAAACAAAATGTTCGATTTATTATGATTTAAAATTAAAGTTCCCAAAAAAGTGCAATTTGCTTAAAGAGATATCGTTTGCGAGAAGAATAAATAATTTTAAGAAAAAGATAAAGTGTTCTTTTAGGATAGAAGAAGTTAAAATATTTATAACTTCGATTTTTATTCAAAAGATTTCCAGTTAATGTTAATGAAGAATATCCATTAGAATTTTAACGTTGTTCATTGACAATGAAGTTTATTGATCAGTTTACAATAAAAATAACAAGTTTCTTTTCAGTGACAGTGATAAAGGCTTATTCTATCTTAAACTCAAATAAAATTTTACTTTTTTTAATATATATTTCATGTTTTTTTATATATTTTGAATATATTGAATTGAATTACTAATATTAGTTAAATTCGTTAAAAAATACTTTTCTTGTGTATTTAAATGCATTATATTTTAACTCTTCTAACAGACATGACCTGGAATTATGCCGATTACAATAAAATAATTATAAAAAAATAAGATTTTAGCACACTTTATTGAGCAAACATTTCAAAATTAAAAAACTCGAATTTATAAATGTATCAACAAAACAACAACATATTATAGTATATATTTTAACTCTATTTGTTTACATCATACCAACACGAGATATAACATTTAAAAAATAAATAAATAAATAATTTATTTTCTCATATAAATGTTATACACAAATAAGTAAAAGCAGTAAATCAGAAATGCGAATAAGGCCATGTGAAGCAAACATTAATTAAATAAATAAGTACGTAGATTCAAATTAAAATATAAAAAAAAAAGTGCAAGCAGGTGAATAGATTAAATTAAGCGGAAACTGGAAAACATTATAAAATTGGCAAGAATGTTTGAAAAAAAATAAAAATTAAATCACTACATCCTTACTACGAAAAAGGATGAATCTATTTATAAAAATAATTCTAATAAAATACTTAAGTTCTATGAAAACAAAAAATTAAAAAAAAAAAAAAACTGATACAATATTAAAATAATCAGTTTATAGATGTAAATCCTCTTATAAATCAATTTGAAATCATAAACTTTAAAAATTCTCCCAATTAATAATATACGATAACTTGAAACATTTCTTCATTACTGTGAAATATTTTCAAATGTATTTATTAATTTGATTTAATACGATCTTAATATTTAAATTTGTATCGTGCCGGTTGGGCAACCAGATTGTAACTTGGTCACTAAGTCATTGTTAGCGTCATTTTCTACTGTGGTATTAATGGAAACTGTACTTGATACAAATCAAATAATGATTGAAAATAAAAAGGAATAAAATGCAACAAACAAAACTCATATCTGTAATGTGCAGGTTTTGCAACTGGAATGTAACGGGGTATGGTTGGGTTGAGATACTTGAGGCCCAGTTTGGAGAACTCACAACTTTATTTACACGCGCACAATCATGCACACATACAATTAAAGACAGATAATATAACACATTTAAAGACAGATAATTATAGATTTGTGTAAGAACTCCACTTTTAGAAAAAACTTGAAACACGGCTAAGAGCAGTGTACACGAAATATACTTCCTCTCCGAGTGAGAGTCTGTGGCCAACAAATGCGCAGTGTTGAGTTAAATATATTTTTTTCAGGGAAGAGAAATTATAAATTAAAGGACCCTCAGCGACAGCCCTGGTTTGCGCTGTACTTCCTCGAGGTCAACTGACCATGTCTCCTGAACGCCACAGGGGAACACTTTTGCCAGTGTGTAGGATCCAGGACGGTTACAATGATTTTTATTTGAAAATTTAAAATTACCTTATTAAAATAATAAAAATTCTAAATAAATAATATTTTATTTTATTTCTTTTAAAAAGCTTGAAAAATTCGTCTGGTCAAAATCTTTATAATTTTTTTTTTTTTATTTGTAACAGGTTTTTATTAAGTCACAATAATGTAAAAAAAACTGTCTCACTTTATCAGTTATCCATAAATAGTCAGTGGAAAAGAGAAATGCAGCTTTTTTTGCATGATCGGAGCCGGACATCTCTTATTGGTCGGTGTACATAAATTTAAAAAAAAACAATACTGAATTGGCAAGCTTTGCATTAAAGCTTTTAGATAATTATTGATGTTGAAAAAATAGAAATCTTAATAACTATATGATGCCATTTCTTTAGAAAATTTATAACGCCCACAAAATAATGACGTGATTTTATAAGGCGGTCTCAAAAATATTTTAACCATTCATCGCTCAAAAGGCGTGATAAATTAAGCAGGTTTTATTGACTCTAAAAGGTATCATTGTAATAATTAATAAAGATATGTAATTATTATTATTATAAGCAATTTGAATTACTTTTTAATGTTACAAACGTTTTTCATTGAAATTAAGCATATTTTCACTTTTTTTTTTTTTCATACTAATCGTAACAAGAAGACGGTAACATATTATTCAGTGACTGAATGAAACGATTGTAATATTGATACAGCCCCTTTTTTATTTTGGTTATTATAAAAGTTAAAGGATAACAAAAATTGGTGGGTCTATTGTTTCTCCCAAGTTGAATCGTTTGCATTAAAAATTCTTTTCAGTAATGGAAAAATTTTGAATTAATTTAATTAATCATGTTAATTAGTTTTTATTAATCAATTGAATTGAGCCTTAAAATAGTTCCTTTTTAGTCATTTCTAACAATAACATCTGGGAATAAAATATGGAATAAAATAACAGTTATTTTAACGGGCACTGTATTAAGCATAGTATTAAATAAATTAATTGATATATTTTCTAAAATATTTATAAATTCTGTAACTATTTTTCATAAACAAAAAGATACAATTGAGTATAAATATACTTACATTTGATATAAAGAAAGTTTTCAATAAAAATTACTTTCTGTATGAAAAATTATTTGAAATCATGTCATTATAAATTTATTACATTATAAAAAATAAAAGGGAAGCTCATGTAAAAAAAAAATTATTTACATTAAATTTCAATAAAAAATTCTTTCTACGTGAAAATTATTTAAGATTATGTCATTATTAATTTATAACAATACGAAAATAAAAAGGGGACGCTCTTGTAAAAAAAATATTTTCCTTAAAGTTCATCAGAAAAATTTTTAGTCATTAATTTTAGAGTATTTTTATATAGACAAATTTTACTTATTTATAACAGTTTGTCATGTTAAAAAAAAAGTAATGTACTGAATTATATAAGGTTAAATTAATTATAAAAGCCTTAGAGGTAATAAATTTTGTCATTTTAATAATGGGATTATATAAAATTCAAAATAAAATTATTTAGTTAGATGGATTTCTTACATACACATTGTTGAGTTATATTTAATCAGAATAATACCAAAAGAGCAAAATAAACTTATATTCATTATATAAAAATATTAATTAAGTCCTTATAAAAGATTCGAACAAACGAATTTCAATTTCAATTAAACTTATTCTTTTCCTTTAAAAAATCTTACAAAATGATAATTAACTTTTTACTCATCTAATGGATTTTATTTCTCAAATTTTAAATTAAATTTTTTTTTCTTTGATTTCCTTTTTTAAAATAAAAGCACTGCAATGAACATTTTTATACCCTATCTCTGATTATAAAATTATAAAAGCAATTACGTACAAAAGACATTCAATTTTCTAATTAATTTGATTTTGGACAATGTAAAAGTATTCATTTTAATATTCACATATGCAGGATTTATGACGTAAATTTTTATTAACTTAGATTGGGTCGTACACATAAGAATAAAGTAAGATACTTATATTTTTCATCAAATCTTTAATTTTTTTTTTAAGTTTGGAGTTATGGACTCAAGTAAAAGAATTTTCCTATATAATATTCATTTTTAATTAAAAATATTATTGTCTTCCTTTTTTTCACATTCTATGGATTTTTTTTTAACTAGCATGGCAGATATATAACAGATTCAGCATTATCCAGAAAGAGATGCTACAGTATAACCACATTTTATCACTTCAATTTTGAACTTCGGAACTCAGATAAATTTGGATGAAATAGATCCTAACACTTTCTAGTTCCCGGATTTAACACACCCATCCCTGGAAAATTTATGTTCTGTTTGTCGCTCTACTATCATCTTGTGTGCACACGAGGGCTAAACAGACCGGGACCTACAGTTTAAAGTAAATTCAAACCACTACAAACATCCATGGCACAGCCGAGATTCGAACCCGAAACCTGCGGTGCCGAGCTCCAGAACAGCCACTCGGCCATCGGAAAATTTAGAAGCTTTCCTTTTTTGGCTTCATTTTCTATTTTCGATTTGGCTCTGTGTCGCTGAAGAAAGAGGGCAGTGTCTTCCGGAGGGGACTTTTAGGGAAATTAAACCGCATCTTCGTATAGTTTGGGAGAAAACTTAGAAGACTCCCACCATGTAGTTCGACTAATAGAACCTGGGGCCGAGTGGCTAGTGCTCTGGCTCTCGGTACGTTATGTTTCGGGTTCAAATCTCGGCTGTGCCTTGGCTGTTTGTCGTGGTTCGAATCCACTCTAAACCGTAGGTCCCGGTCTAATAGGATCGTAGAGAATTGTTGGGGTAGTGCTACTCAGGTCCATAACATATCTTTAAACTAAACGTCTTCCCCCGGGTAGTGCTAAACGAGTAATGTCGGTGCAGCTCTTGTTTATGGCATGAAGATAACTATTTCTGTATTGTCAGATGCATTAGGAAAAAAATTAATTAAGTACCCAATCGATTGAAAAGTTCCATAATTGCCTTTTTTGTGGGATTTTTCCAATGTTGTCTAACAATTTGAAAAAATCCATAACAGCAAATACCATATGTAGGTAAAGAATGATTTTTATGTATTAAAAAAAATTCAAAATGACTAAAATTAGAAAGTATCCACAATGCAATCTCATAAAAAGTTGTAAAATGGACGGGAAATATTCAGGGTTGATATACCCTCCTTTCAAGGACGGGTTGACCCTTATGTTAGACATTAGTCTTTGAACGTTCCTTTCAAAGACGGTTGATCGTTACGGTAGACTTTGGACTTTTTTTCGCCCGTTAGACTTTGGAACCGTTAATGGGAGAGGGAGAAAGATAAAAGGGAGTGTGCGGAGTCGAGTGAATTATTCCAGGCATACGGAGCGTACAAAAGTCGTGAGTCGAGAAAAGAAGAGTTCCAGGCAGTACGGAGGGAGTAATGAGTTCAAGAGTGGTCGAGTAAAGAGTTCCAGGCAGTACCAGACAGTAGGGCAGGGTACAAGAGTCGAGTGTCAAGCAGTCAAGAGTCCAGAAAGAGTGAGTGTACAAGAGGGTACAAGAGTCGAAAAAAAAGTAAATAAACAAGAGGGTAAAAATGTTTAATAAACAAAAATGTTTAAGTTTTCAGACACTTTTTTTCTTAGGTTAGGACATATACTTTCTGATGTTACGATAGTTATAATATGATGTTATTAGTTAGAATAAAATATTATACATATCAATACTTAACTATCTTCTTGCTTTTATAATTGAATTTTAAAAAGATTAAAAAAAAAAATTTAATTTTTTTTTTTTTGGATTTATTACGATTTGAAGTCAGAAAAGACCAAAGAGAAAGGAAACACCCAGAAAAACAATAAATGACCCTCCCTCGTTGAAAAAATTTCCAATAGAAACTCCTTAGATCTTCTGAAGAATTACTAAACGAAATCTTTTGCTTAGTTTAGTGACACACATGAACATTACAATGTTATTAATTAGATGAAATATTATCGATGGTGAAATCTGCTCTGAAAGTGAAACTCTTCCAAGAAAAGTTTTCTTAATAAAGAAATTATATTAATAATAATAATAATATCACATCGTTTTAAAGGCGGAAAAACAAAAAAAATAATCTTAAAAACCTTAAAAATAAGAGAAGGGAATAATAATCTTGAATAACCTTTTATATTTTTCTTTGGTTAGTAAACGATATTAACCCTAACAATACAATGAAGATAAATAAAATATTAGAATACCTGCTATTTGACGAGCTCTTTACTTCAATGTAGAAGAAATTGGTAGATTGCTATAGGAAATATTAAATATATGCATATACATATATATAATAAAAAATCAGATCAGGTGTTATCGTTGCTTCTAGTTTTTAATATTGAAATTCTTCCCAAAAGAGTTTTTTTTTAATAAATATATTTTTTTATTGTTTAATATAATATTTTCATCATTTTAGAGGCAGAAAACAAAAAATAAATGTACAAAAAATAATCTTGAATAATCTTCAAAAAATAATCTTTTCTTAGGCTAGTAAACGATACTAACATACAATGAAGTTGAACAAAATATTATGAATACATTTCATTTCGAGGTCTTTACTTCTTTGTTAAAAAAAAATTATGGGCCTATTTTGGTAAATATCGTATATATATATATATAAATATATATATAAAATACATATTCACATTGTTATAGGTTGACTTGTACGCACATAATCTAAGAATGGCATGTGGTTTTTAATTTTTTTCTCCTACTGATAAATGATTTTATTTAATAACGTTTGCATCTTGTTATTAGATTAGTATCAACTGTATTAACATTTCTGAATATTTCACGTTTTCACAAACAAAGAATGTTTCGCAAGGAAAACATTAGCCTTTTTTTTCATAAATAATTAACGTGTGTGGTAAGATAATTTGCACGTTCTAACGATCTGCCATTAACATAAACTCATTACATAATGGGTCATTACTGACACTGGAATATTTCTTATGAGCACTCAGTAGATGAATTCTCATTTAAAACATTATTATTTATAAGTCTCTATAGATGGATTCCTTTAATATTACTTGTACAATAACTATACAATATAAATGTCCTAAATATGAGGATTTATTTAAACATTGTTTTGACAATAATTATTTTTAAAATTAGTAAATTACAAATATTTGAAAATTGTTAACTGGCATATAGAAGCCACATATATAGAAGATATATATAGATAGAAATAGATATAGCCACACTGAAATACAGAAATGGTGCTTTGTCAAAAATTTTACGACACTAATTCGATGAAATTAATATGAAATTCTTGATCATAGTTTAAGAAATTTTATTGTCTGTAATTTTCATGTTTAAAAGCAAACTTTGTTGTGTCTAATCCTCAGTGTCCTGCAGTGCAGGATGGATATCATGAGTAGTCTACTAATGGGTGAAAGAAAAGGGGCAGCTTCTGTTGTGATGGAACACTCGTGGGTAGAAGTCTAACGCTCTGTGTCGCTGAAGAAGAAGGAAGGACAGTGCCTTCCGGGAGGATTTTTTAGGAGGAACTACCCCGCATTTGGGTATCGTATGGGAGAAAACCCGAAAAACGCCCTCATGTTGTCCGGCTAATGGGGGTCTGATGAACGAGTGGCTATCACTGTGGCGCTCAATACCCTAGATTTCGGGTTCGAATCCCGACGGTGCCATAGATGCTTGTAGTAGTTCGGTTCCACTTTAAGTCGTAGGTTCCGGTCTCCTATGACAGTAGAATTCACAGAGCCTAATCAGACATCTCACCCACATCATTCACATACAGTAAAAGGACAACTCAGCTTTAGGCACAGCGATGGGGTTTAATAGTAATAGTATGAGTCCGACTAACGCGGCAAGATGCTGAACATCCCAAACGCCATCGAGTCTCCGCTTTTTAAACAGTATCTACAACATAGCCGCCAGCCGATAGCAAAATATTAAAAATTAAAACACCTGTTTGCTGAACTGTCAGCAATACTTTTTTTTGCTTATCCCACTTGGTAGACAGCGACGTCTAGACCAAGTTCAAGAACCCGTGCTGTCTCGTGGAAGAAGGGAAGGGGGAGGGGGACAGCTTCTGTTGTGATGGAGTCCCCGTAGGTAGAAAGTCTGACTTGGTTCCGAGACGATGAAGAAAGGCGGGCTGTGCCTTCCAGGAGGAGTTTTAGGGTGGACTACCGAGTATTTGCTTATCATATGGAAGAAAACCCGAAAACTCCCACCAGGTAGTCCAACTAACGAGGCAAGATGCTGAACATCCCAAACGCCATCGAGATTTCATGTTTTTAGAAACAGTGTTTACAACAAAGCTGCCAGCGGATTGAACCTCCGCCCTAATACTCAACAGCGGCACATGTTGTCATTGAGCCATGAGTCGAGCTATCCGCGAATATCATATGTAGTTGTAATATAAAATAGCAGTAGTTAAACCTCAAGAAACGACTGGAATTTGATATTATATAATTAATAGAATTGAATATGAGAAAATTATGAAAAACTTTATATATCCTAATAACTAAAAACTTCTTTACGTAATATTCGAATGGTAGTTTAAAAATTTATTTTTCTGATTTTAATACGAGACACTAAAGTAGGGCAGAAATGTTAATCTAACCAGAAATCTAACAAAAATTAAAACAGAAACCATATTTGTGTGTGTATAAATATGGCCTTCAGTGATGGTTACAGGTTTAATATAAATGAAATAGAATGTAAAATTTGTAGCTGTGCAATTAAAAGTTATTCAATATGTTGTTAATCTGAAATTCTGCAAATATCATGTGAAAACGCTTTATACCGGTTTTTATAGTAGAATAAGAAAAGTAGAATAGCAAAAATTATTTCTGATCAAACAACAGATTTTTGTCATTTAAAGCGAATAAATTGTTTGTATCTAGTATTTTTTCTGAATAATTAACTCTTATTTTAAATATTTAGTAGAGATAAATAATAAATAAAAATATTTTTACCGTTTTTATTATTTATTTTCATATTAGTTTATAATTTGAAAAAAGAAAGAAATTGACAATTTCGAAAAAATGCTACATTTCAAATTAATTGGATCATTTTATTTTTAAATGATTTTCCCTCTCTTTTTAAACAGTATCTACAACAAAACCGCCAGCGGAGTGAATCTCAGCTCTCATGTTCATCACCGGCGCACGTTGTCATTGAGCCACAAGTCGGGCAAGCAAATGTTTAACTCTATTAACGATGCAATATAAAAGAACCAAATCAGTTGATCAAAAGTAAGGTTTGAAAGTTTGTTTGAATGCATTAGATGGTGAGTTTCTAATTAAATTATGTCTACACAGAATCATAGACATAATTATACATTTAAATTATTGCAAATATCATTCTTGTAATCCTTTGTCTCGAAATACTTTGGCAATAAATATTTCCAAATTAATCAGTAACCACCTTTGATGTATTATTGAAACCCATTTTCCTTTGATCAATATTAAAATCTTATTTAGAAAAAGAGGTTCGACTAATGAGTTTCAACATATGGTCCCAATATTTGCGTTCCCACTACAGTTCCAGTTAGTTATGTGATTTAAATTTCACAATTTTAAACTCATTTTCCAGTTTTATGGAATTTCGCATGAATAATTATATAAAAAAAAAGCTTTTGAAATATTCAACGAGGGCATAAGTATAAATATCCATAATCAACTATTCTCTTTGAACGTCAGTTTTATGAAGTCTAATTAATTTTTAATTTTTTTTTTATTTATAAATTTCTTTAAAATGATGTTAAAATTATAATAGGTAAAAAATAACTAATAAATATTTTTTTTAATTATAAATTCATAAAAATTTGTTAGTAATTGTTCATAATTAATTTAATTAATACTCGACAATTTATTTGAAAACTTGTTTTTTATTAATTCTAATTTTAGAATTATTTTTTAATTCAATTTTCCTACACAAAAAGCATAATGCTGTAGAAATGTGTCTAGATTTGAGTACTATCATGGAATTTCAATAATAGGTACATAAAAAAGTGAAACAGTTAATTAACTTGTAACCGTGATACTTCCTACGCACTGGCAAGAGTGCTCCCTGTGGCGTTCAGGAGAAATGGTCAATAGGACTCGAGACTCTCACCCGAGAGGAAGTACAGCACAGCCAAGCACTTCTGTTGATAAACGTTTAGTTTACAGTCTCACCCAGAAAGGAGATATATTTAGCACAACCCTGTATATTGGTTGGCCTACAGACTCCCACCTGCTAAGGAAGTATCTTTAGAGCATCCTGCGCGTACCTGAGAATCAGGTTTTTAAGTGGAATCCTTATCACTTAGTAGTGAATCCCAAGAATCTATAATTATATGTCTTTAAATGTGTTGCATATTGTAGGTGTTTAATTGTATGTGTGTGGTTGTTGTTGTGTTGCGACTAATCCTCAGTGTTCTACAGTGCGGGACGGACATCCCATGCATAATCTACTCTTGGTCGGAGGGAAAGGGGGAAGCTTCTGTTGCGATGGATCCCTCGTAGGTAGAAGTCTGACTCGACTCCTTGACGTTCTTACAGTCATATGACCACAGGGCCTATGGCTTAAAGTGGATTGATTCCAAACCACTTTTTTAACCATTACAAATACTCAAAAACCAGGTCTCGAAAACGAAACCTGTGGCAGCGAACGCCAGACCGCTAGACACTCGGCTATTTAGGTCCATGCGTGTGGTGTTTGTGAGTGTAAATAAAACTGTGTGTTCTCCAACCTGTGCTTCAAGTATCTCAACCCAACCACCCAGTTGCCCAACTTGCCCACCACAAGCTTTTATATTGTGTAAACCATTAAAATTTTCTGAAAACCCCTCCCATGCCGTCCTGACGTTGCACCCAATGTTTTTCACATTTTCTGTAAGACATCGCTTGCTTATCAACTTGACAATGTTAAAATCATCAGTACTGTCCTTCAATACAATGGACTTTTATGCACAGGAGTTAAGAAATTATGATTATTTTACTTTTCTACCCTCAAACTGTGCAAACCAATAACATTTTCTGAAAGCCACTCCCATGCTGCCCTGACCTTGCACCTAATGATTTTCACAATTTCTTTAAGACATGGCTTGTTTGTAAACTTTATGTGTCAAAATCATCTGTGTTGTCCTTCCATACAATAGGTTTTCATGCACAGAACTTTAAAAACTACAATTTTTTACTTTTTTTTTCTCTCACTAATAAATGGTTTTATTTAATAACGTTTCCTTTTTTGTAGTTTTAATAGAATTAGTATTAACAATTTTAATTAAGTCTTTTTTAAAAAAAGAAACTTTCATGGAAAAAAGTTAGACTTTTATTTTT
This sequence comes from Caerostris extrusa, assembly GCA_021605095.1. Lineage (NCBI taxonomy): Eukaryota > Metazoa > Arthropoda > Arachnida > Araneae > Araneidae > Caerostris > Caerostris extrusa. Next base: position 66,014 of record BPLR01019738.1, on the reverse strand, counting down.
ATAAATAACCGCCATATGGTAGGATATTTTGTGCCTTGTTATGAGCTCCTATTAACATCAGCTCATTACGTAATGGATCATTACTGACACTGGAATATTTCTTATGAGCACTCAGTAGATGAAACCTCATTTAAAACATCATTATTTATACATCTGTATATATGGAATCCTTTTAATGCTACTTGTACAACAAGTAATATAAAAACAAATTTTTTAAAGTCAAATCCTTCTTTTTTTTTTCACTATATTGTAGAAACTCCTTTATAAATAATTTTCATTCATTTTTTTTTTTTAAATTTATCTGGCGCCATCTATTGGCAGATATATGCAACTTAAATCTAAAAAAAAACTGAAATTAATTAATTAAATTTAATTAGTGAATTAATGTTTGAAAAAACTGTATTAACATCCAGTGTCATCCACTACAAATTAAAAAAATTTACTCGAACTTGAATGGATGAATAAAAAGTATTTTATGAACGATTGAAAATTTGAACAAGATATATATAGGGAGAGTGTGAGCTAATAGAAGAAATTGAAAATGAAAAAAAAAAAGAACAGCAATCTCGAATTACAGCAAAATAATAAAAGCAAAAATAATAAAAACAAATATATTAAAAGCAAATGCATACGATGAAAATAATAAAAGCAAATATATTAGGCTATATTTTAAATTTAATTAAAACTTTTTTGATCATTTAAAATTAAAAAATATAGAATACATTAACAAGAATATTCCAATACGATTGTTTCAAATTTCGAACGTAAAAAATTAAGAATAAAATATCCAGAAAATAAGCTAAATTAAAATCAGACGATTTTTTATATTATTGCCAATTTGTAGTTACATTATTTTAAAAAAATTGAATAAAATATATTAAATGAATAATAAAAAAATATTTGATAATACAATAATAATAATTAATAATTAAATGAATAAAAATAATTAATAATTGAATGAATAAAATAATTAATAATTAGTTATGAGAAAAAGAGATTATTAACTAATTATTAATTAATTAATGATGAGCAAATAAGAAGAAAGAGCAGCGTGAATATATGAATATTTCTCCCATAGAAAACTAAAATTAATTCATTTAATTCAATTAATGAATTAATATTTGAAAAAACTGTATTAACATCCAGTGTCATCCACTACAAGTTCAAAACAAATTTATTTGAATTTGAGTGGATGAATAAAAAGTATTTTATTAAAAATTGAAAATTTGAACATGATATATATATAGGGAGAGTGTGAGCTAATAGATGGAAATTAATAAAATATATTTATATAATGTTAATTATGTTATATTTGTGTAATATATTTATTCTAAATAAGAGGACGCATTCATATTTTTTGTTTAGAATAATCATTTTTTTAAATTTGTAAATATTTTGCTGTAAGGTATAATTTTAAAAACTTGTAAATTTCGTAATAATTACTAAAAAAATTCTAAAATAATTTTATACTTCTAAAATAAAAATCGTCTGCTGTTCATGTAAAAAAATATTTCAATTTTGGAATAATAATTTTAGAAAGATAAAATTAATCTTAAAAATCTAGTTAATTAATTAATTAATCTTTTTTAATCTAATTAGTTAATTAATCTTAATTCTAATTTACTTTTTTTAAATCTAATTAGTTAATTAATCTTAATCTAATTAATTAATCTTTTTTATTATAATAAAATTCAGAAGATAAATTTAACATTTTAAAATACATCTTTTATAGTTATTTAGAATTTTAGAATTTTATTTATTACAATTACATAATTTTAAACTGAAAATTGTTTTTAGAATTTTTAAAATTTTACATGGAAATTCAATTTAAAAAATTTAATTACACTGAAATGAACTGAATTGAACTAATTTGAAAACGAAGCCATAGTGAACAATACAAAACGGTGACACACACACAAAAAAAAAAAAACAATGCTTTAAAAGCATGCAAACTATTAATTAGAAATATATTCCAAATAGTCAATTCACGATTATTTAGGTGATAATTAAACACTATAGTCTTATGCTAATTCACTTTTTAAAATTCGTCAAAAATCTAAGAACAATTTGAAATTGATTTTAAATATTTAAGCAAGTGTGGATAAAAATACTTAAACTGAATTCCTTATTTTTCAAAAATAAATAAAATTTTCAAAAAATTCAACAAAATAAAAAATGCAACTGCAACTGTAATGGTTTTATATCTTACATTAATTTCAATACATTTGCAATTAATTGGATTCATTATTTGAAGCAAACATTGTTTTGATTTTCTTTTAAAACTTATTAGTAATGCTAGCAGATGTTATAGAAAACAGATGTTAACAGGCAGTTAAGCAAACACATGTTTTTTTCTTTAACTTTTGCTTGGAAAAAATTAAATTTTTGTATATTTTTTTTACCTTTCTTATTCAAATATTTTATCAATTTACAATAAATTTAAAATTAATTTATAAATGATAAATACTTTTTGCTATATTCATATTACAATTTGCTTTGCAATTTAATTTGTTTGAACAATACTTTTTCAAATATAAAATCCATTTTCAAGTAATGCTTTTGAAATTACTATCCTCCATAATTTATTTTTTTAACCTGCCCTCAAAGGAATATTCATTATCCAATATGATATTTGCACAAAAGAAACAATGTTTGCCCAGAAGAATCATTCGCGTTCCATCAGGAGATTATTTTTCTCGTTCATTACACATACGTATTCATGTGTACATATGGTAAATTAACAAAGGCAATTTGCAGCCTTAAAATAATATTGATTTTTATCATAGGAAGAGAGTAAACTTAAGAAGATATTGGAAAATTACGTAATAACTTATTAGAACATGTTTTTTTCTAGTCAGAAACATTTTTAATTTTGTCCCATGTTTCAACGTAAGTAGAAGTGCATAACAAAGTATTTTCACGCAAACAATATTATTGGCATATTTAAAAGCTAAATATAGCAGAATTACAAATTTTGTTTTTTCTATTTAATGAAATTAATAAATAGAACTAAATTGTGTATCAATTGCTGATTTTTTTCATTAATTCTTTTCTATTATTCTTACTGCAATCTTTCATTTTTTTCCAAGTTTAACATAATCGTTTTTAATCGTTATTCGTTATTATTAACATAATAAATTTTAACATAATCATTGTTTTAAATTATTTAAGATTAATATTTATGTAATGCAATTTGTGTTTTTGGTTTTTAAATTCGATTATGTAACTTATTTTTATTACCGTAAAAGAATTTAACATTGTTAAAAGGTAAATTCTGGCGCTCGGTACCACAGGTTTGAGGTTCTAATCCCGGTAGTGCCATGGATGTTTGTAGTGGTTCGATTCCACTTTAAACTGTAGTCCCAGTCTAACATGACTGTAGAGCTTTGGGCGTAGGGCTGACAACCCTACCCCGTAAAAAAGAAAAACATCTCATGTTTCGAAATTTGCCAGTATGCAGACGGTCTTGGCCCACCATGGGGCTGTTGCGCCAATCATGATGATGATGAAAAGGTAAATTAAATCAGAGTCTAGAAAAATATATGACTAGAATTTGCTGACTTAATGTAATAAAAGTCTTATAAAACTAAACTCTATCTTAGTTTTATAAGACTTTTATTACATTAATATCTACTTCTTGCCCGACTTGTAGCTTAGTGGCAAAGCAGGACGCTGGTGAGCTTTAAGGCTGTGATTCAATCTGTTGGCCGCATTGCTTAGACGCTAAAAACAAGTAATATAAAAAAAAAAAAAAAATTAAAGTCAATTCCTACTTTTTTTTTCACTCTATTGTAGAAAGTCCTTTATAAATAATTTTCATGCATTTTTTTAAATTTATCTGGCGCCATCTATTGATAGATACATGCAACTTAAATCTAAAAATACTAAAATTAATTAATTAAATTGAATTATTGAATTAATATTTGAAAAAACCGTATTGACATCCAGTGTCATCCGCTAAAAGTTAAAAAAAATGTATTTGAACTTGAGTGGATGAATAAAAAAAAAATATTTATGAACGATTGAAAATGTGAGCAAGATATATATAGGGAGAGTGTGAGCTATTAGAAGAAATTTAAAAACCGAGGATGAAACACTTCATAAACGAGGATGACGTTTATGATGTTCAACATCTTGCCTTGTGAGTCAGATTACCAAGTGAGGAGTTTTCCCCATACAATACACAAATGCTGGATACCTCCCCCTAAACGTCCTCCCTGAAGGCACTAACCTTCTTCTTCACGGTGCCAAGTCAGACTTCTTGATACGGATGCTCTATCATAACAGAAGTTGACCTCCTTTTCCGTCGTTCCATGAGACCATACGGATTCTTGGGCTTAAAGGCATTCTTAATTCTTGGACTGACAGCATTGTTGTAGACACTGTTTCAAAAACGAGGAGGCTCGGTGGAGTCGTTTGTGAAGTTCAACATCTTGCCTCGTTAGTCAGATTAACTGGAAGGAATTTTCTGGATTATCTCACTACGTTACGGCGGTTTGCTTCACGCTGAAGGTAACGAAACAAGCCCGTTTGATAAAGCGTTTAGAGAAGTTTCGTGTGATACTCTTGATAACACTTAATTTGCTATATATCACTCAATAAGATACTATCCATCCCATGAAATGACCTCAGATCAGAAAATCAAACTAAGCGTTAATATCAATTTTAATTATTTTTCTAAAAATATTATAATGATAAATTGATTTATATAAAGCACATCCGTTAGTAACTACAATCCCACAAAAAAAGGAATCTATGAAAAGAATCTAAAAGAAACTACAAATCCCATGAAAAGAATCTCACAAAAGAATCAAATGCTATGTATAATCCCATGAAAAGAAACTTCTACAATAAATACAATCAAATAAAAAGAATCTATAGTAAGTACAATCCTATGAAAAGAATCTACAAAGAAACTATGCTAAAAACCCAATAAAAAGCATAATCAAATAAAAAGAATCTACAATCCCATTAAAAGAATCTACGATTTCATAAAAAAGACTCTACACTAAATACAATCCCATGAAAAGAATCTATGATAAATACAATCCCATAAAAAGAATCTATAGTAAGTAACATCCCATAAAAAGAGTCTATAGTAAATACAATCCCATGAAAAGAATATATAATAATAAATACAATCCCATAAAAAAGAAACTATAGTAAGTAACATCCCATAAAAAGAGTCTACAGTAAATACAATCCCATGAAAAGAATCTATAATAAATACAATCCCATAAAAAAGAATCTATAGTAAGTAACATCCCATAAAAAGAGTCTACAGTAAATACAAATCCCATGAAAAGAATCTATAATAAATACAATCCCATAAAAAGAATCTATAGTAAGTAACATCCCATAAAAAGAGTCTACAGTAAATACAGTAAATACAATCCCATAAAAGAATCTATAGTAAGTAACATCACATAAAAAGAGTCTACAGTAAATACAATCCCATAAAAAGAATCTATAGTAAGTAACATCACATAAAAAGAGTCTACAGTAAATACAATCCCATAAAAAACAATCTACAGTAAATACAATCCCATGAAAAGAATCTATAATAAATACAATCCCATAAAAATAATCTATAGTAAGTAACATCCCATAAAAAGAGTCTACAGTAAATACAATCCCATAAAAAGAGTCTACAGTAAATACAATCCCATAAAAAGAATCTATAGTAAGTAACATCACATAAAAAGAGTCTACTGTAAATACAATCCCATAAAAAGAATCTATGATAAATACAATCCCATAAAAAGAATCTATAGTAAGTAACATCCCATAAAAAGAGTCTACAGTAAATACAATCCCATAAAAAGAGTCTACAGTAAATACAATCCCATAAAAAGAGTCTACAGTAAATACAATCCCAAAAAAGAGTCTACAGTAAATACAATCCCATAAAAAGAGTCTACAGTAAATACAATCCCATAAAAAGAAAATTATATTTATGTATGTGAAATTGACATTTCGAATAAGGAAATTTTTCTTTCTATTTTTTTATTTATTTTTTTTTTTTTTTTTTTTTTGCCAGAATTGTAACTATCATATTTCTCATTAAAATAAGAGAACAATATGAAAAACAAATTCATGTTTTAAATAAAATTACTTTATTTGCTCTATTTTTATTAATTGCTTTATTTGCCCCACAATATGATGAAACATTTTATGTACGGTATCCAGAAATAAAATAATAATTCATTTTAAAACATTTGAGAATTCGAAACCCAGAGCAATTTTTTTATTATGACACAACTGGGAAAATTTATGATTGCAAAAATTGATAAAAGTAAATAAAAATACTCACAAAGAATTTATTTTTCAGGAATAAAATAGCATACATCTATCGTGAAATAGACTGGTATAATTTTTTTTTTTTTTAAAATACTAAAAATAAATTATTACTTTTTACAATTTAATGTTTCTTTTTTTCTTTAATTCTATTTCTAAAGAAACCTAATACATTAATCTTATTCAATCATAATTTAATTAAAAAAATTGATCTGTTTTACTTCTCTTACTATTTTTAAGAAAAGTATCAAATAGTTATTTTAAAAAATAATTATTCCATTACGTTTGCTAAGAATTATTAAAAATAAGATATTTCTTATGATGAAGTACTAAATTATTAATAATAAATTGAAAAATTAATTAATTTAAATCTTTATGTTTGACTTCCTCTTATTTTCATCCTTTGCAAATATTTCCATGAAATAAAAACACCTTAATTGTTAATTAACATAATAGATTAATGACTCTCAATTCAACAAAGAAAAGTTAGTAACATTACAGGAACCAAAATTAATTAAACAATTAATTAGAAATTTTCGTAGCGTTAATACTTAATACTTTAAAAATCCATCATTAAACTTAATGAGCCAAAAAAAAAATAAATAAAATAAAATGGATTAAAGGTAATAAAATTCAGTTCATTAAATAAATTGGAAAACTTATTAATTGAAAACTAAAGAATATAATTCATAGAAATAGGATATTACATTAAATATTCATGAGCTTGAAAATAAAATTTATTCGAAAGCAAAATGTTATCAGCTATTTCAGATTTTCTTTTAAAAGAATTGCATATCTGATATAATATGTCAAGAAACCCTTAGTTATTACAAAAATAAAAAATAAATGTCAAGAAACTGAGTAAATTTAAGAAGACGGATCATGATTAAATACAGCAACTCATCAATAACTCGCAGAGGGAAATTCGAGCTATCAGATGATTTATCGTCATGTTCAGCAGCCGTAACTGTAACTTTGCCCGCGATAAAGTAAACATTCGAACCAATGCAACGCAGCTTCTTGATTTTTAATCAGTAGGGAGCGAGAAACAAAAATAAACCAGAGGAAAATGTTTTCATTGAAATGCATATTAATACAAACAAGATTGATATACTTTAAAAAATGTCGTGAATAGTTTCTTCACTTTTTATTTATTTTAACGGCATTTGGAACATTTTAAATTCAAATGTCTGTTATGTTCTAGTTGGTAAAGTTTGTTTTTACAAACACTGTATCGTTGTCCACTGCTTCTATTGTGTTATGTTTTTTTAATTGTATAAAGAAAAAAAATTTTTGTTAGAAAATTTTTAATTCGAATTAAGAATTAATATTTCTCACCTAAGAAATTTTTCAAAAAACAATAACATTTCTTATTTTATTGATAATTTTTTTTTTTCATAAAATTGCTAATAGTATATTATTATAAAACAAAATAAAAATGGGGAAAAAAATTAAAAATATACAAATAAAACTATGAATAAAATGAAAAATATAAATAAAAGTATAAATAAAATGAAAAATATAAATAAATGAAATTTCATATGTGTTGAATTTCTCCTTATTTTTGATTCAGTGTTTTAATGTTTACTGTTTTTAGAATAGTGTAATTCTAGTTTTGCTAACAATTTGAATGTAATCCCCTCTTGATCTTGAGGCCCTAGGCAGAAGTCTATAGGAAAATAGGCTTCAGCCTTCATTAATATTTAGCCTATAGGAAAATCCGACCATGAATACAACAAATAAATGCCTGGTAATTACCCTTAAATAACGTCCCTTCACCATCAGCAACCTTATTTCGAACTGATATATGGAAAAAATAATGAGATATTAAATTAAATCTTTATAGTGAGTAAAATAGATAAGAAAGTTTAAACATTATGAAAAACAATTTCTTTAATAATCAGAATTTAAAAATTTCTATGCATCTTAAACTTCTAATAAAAATACACCGTTTCTTTCATTAATATAAACTCATGTTGTGAAAATTGCAACACCATGAAAGACTTACGCGAGTGAGCTGAAATTTTCAGGAAATGCAAATTAGCGCATGATATGCAAATGATTAGAATTTCAAATCCATAGCGCATGCGTATGCTGAGCAGCGCCCTCTGAACGGCGGATGGATCCGAATAAATAGACGGCTGTAGCGAGGCGTGTATGGTTATCGGTGGTTATCTGTTAGTGGTAAACGTTAGCTCAATCGTTACTCATGCCTCTTCGACGAAAGAGAGCGAGATTTGAACAACTTACAGAGTTTGGACGGGGAGAATCATCGGCCTTCGTGAAGCTGGACTTGTCTTATCGTGCAGTAGCCGCTCGTGTGCAGCGTAACAGCAGCACAGTGATGCGTCTTTTGGAAGCAGTGGACGGACGAGTGTCGGACAACTCGGAAATCCGGGAGTGGACCCCGAAATGTGACGTCAGCTCGCGATGATAGACACCTGGTCCGCATGGCGCTGACGGACCGTACAGCTTCCTCTAGACAATTGGCAGCACAGTGGTCAGTAGCTACAGGTGTTTCATTGTGTGTTTCATCAATTCGTAGACGTCTACAGCAGATGGACTGCGCGCAAGGACTCCTTTATACAGGATCCTCTCACGCTAAACCATCGCCGCCTGCGGCTACAATGGGCCGCTCAGCATAGAGACTGGCGTGCTGATTGGCAGCATGTCGTGTTTTCTGACGAATCCCGCTTTAATTTGTGGTGCCATGATGGCCGCATTCGTGTCAGACGCCATGCCGGTGAACGCCACCTTCCGGAGTGCATTATCGAACGCCACAGTGGGCAAACACCCGGAGATATGGTCTGGGGTGCCATAGCATATCATGGACGATCTCAATTGCTAAGAATTGTGGGCAATCTGAACAGCAACCGGTACATCAGTAAAGTTCTACAGCCCCAAGCTGTTCCCTTCCTTCAAAGCTTTTCAGGCGCTGTATTTCAACAGGACAATACCCGCCCTCATATCGCTAGGACTGTTCAATCCTTCTTTGCAACACGGCAGGTACAGCTTCTTCCTTGGCCTGCGTATTCCCGGGATATGTCGCCGATTGAACATGTGTGGGATTTCGTTGGTCGGCGTCTCGCTCGTGATCCTCGTCCTGTTGCTTCTGCAGGCGAACTTTGGGTGCGCATACAAACAATATGGAATGCTCTTCCTCAGACAGACATTCAAAATTTGTTTGACTCCATGCCACGTCGTGTAGCAGCACTTATTGCGGCGCGTGGTGGCTACACAAAATACTGATTCCGATCTCTTGTTATTTTTGTTTTCTTTGAACATTTAATCATTTATTTGTACCACTACCACTCAACTGTGTATTAAATTTCATTCAATTATGACGATTCCTTCATGGTGTTGCAATTTTCACAAACATGAGTTTATTTTTGCTTTCATTTGATTGTCATCTGCATTGTTTTGTTTATTAATGTTTATATCCCGATGAACTTTATGTGAATTTCAACAAATTTTCATTTGTAAATAGCTCTTCTTCTTCAAGGGCTCAACAGACTCATGGCTGGCCAAGGCTGTCTGCTTACAGATTTTGAGAAAGGATATGTTTTGTTTTTACGGAGTAGGGTTGTCAGCCCTACACTTTACAGCACTATTAAACCAGTACCTATCGTTTAAAATGGATTTCAAACTACCACAGCATCCAGGGCACCGCCCAGAGCCAGTAAAATAACTTTAGGCCCATATAAATAACTCTAGGTGTATTATAATTTATTGAAAACTTCAAATGTAATTTCATAGAAATGTGTACATATATTTTTCATTCTAAAAATGGTGCAAATACGATTTATAACTAACGATCTAATGATGATAAATAGCTGCCAATTGATCTAAATAATAATAATTATCATTATCATCATCGTCAGTGGCACAACAACCCTATAGTGGGCCTACTGGCAGATTTCAAGACAGGAGAAGTTATAATACAAGACACGATATATATATAGCAATTTCAATATTATTCAGGGTGTATTATAAGGTTGGAAGGCAGTGGACTGTCGCTTAACATCATTCACATCTCAATAATACCATTTTGTAATGAAAATATATAGGGATGGTATGTGGACATTTGAGTACTCCTCTCATATTCCTTGAGCCCCAAAACTTAAAAATATTGTACAATATAGAAAATATTAACTGAACAATACTGTTTTGATGTTTTGCATGTTACAATCAGCCAAATGAATAAACATATTGCAGTAACAAATAATATTTACATTAAAAAAGTAAATCAATACCTATAATAATAACAATGCTACACTGATTTGTATAAAATTCCTGATACGATATTTTTCATAGCAAGATTTTAAATAAATGAAATTCATAGATTAACTCCATAAGACTTTCACTACAACAACCTTTAAAGAAGACTTTAAAAAAGCTTAATTCTTAAAAGGGACTTTGTTTATTTCTCTTTTAACTGTCCAAAACAGGCCATTAGAATTAAGTTTAAATCCAACTCACCCGCCTACACAATAGTAAAATACAAATGCCTTTAATATAAATGGAACCGACTTAATAGCATCCACTCACTAAACATCCTCAAAGATTCTTACTGAAGTTGAGATCTTTGCAATATGCCTTCTGGAGTCGCATAAACACTGCAGACCTAATTCTTCCATCACTGTGAGCCCTCGTTGACAGCAAGGTGAGCGGACCGCAGGAGCCAACACAATGTGCGGCCATTAGCAGGCATTGATCTTAAATATTTGAAATTACCTCGAGGCACATCTTCTGCAATTCCCATTAGAATGTGTGTCAATCAGACGGAATTGCATCCCTGTTTATCTGCATCTCGTTTTCGACCGTCAAGGCTTTCTGTCACACATATCTGAGGTAGCAATAAAGGGAAGTTGGTGATTGCCACATCTATAAGGTTCTCTGTTTGATTATTATAGATGTAAATTTACCTTATATGTTCAATAAGTAGTCCGAAATAGTTTGTATTTGTAAGAGATTTAATTAACTGTTGATATGAAGGAATAATCATTGTATCTACTGCATCACTGTATCAACACTGACTGCCACATATATAAAGTTTTTGTTTGACTAATATAGATGGAATTTACCTTGTATGTTCAATAAGTAGTCAGAAATAGTTTGTAATTATAAAAATGTTAGGAGATTTAATTAACTGTCGATATGAAGAATTAATCAATGTATTAATTAAATATCTAATAATCAATATTTGTTTAACGTTAATTAAAAGTATTTGATATATATTTTTTTTTTTTTATGTGCGCAGAAGTTCTGCAATGCATTTATAATGCAAATTTGTAGATTTTCGTTTTAAAGTTCCTTCAATGAATAAATGAAAGGGATTTTTTTATCAGTGTAATGATATTGACAAACATTTCTTTTCCGTAGTAGAAGAATTTATATTCTTAGTGTTTCAGACCAGCTGTGGCAAAGTCATCTTCTTGCCGTTCTTACTTCAATGGGTGTCAGTTTCTTTTAATAATTCAGTATCCATTTAAGATGTTTTTTTAATTTTTTATAGATTTTCAAATTAAATAACGGTGAAAAATAAATGTTTATTTATCATCAACATCATCATTATCATCATTAGCTGCAACATCCCATGGCCAGGAGAATTTCGAGATAGGAGAAGTTTTCTTTTTGCGGGAAAGGGTTATCAGCCCTACGCCCAACGCTCTATAGTCATAGTAAATCGGGACTTACGGCTTAAGGTGGATTCCAAACCACTACAAACATCCATGGCATCGCAGGGACTCAAATTCGAAATCTGTGGCACCGAGTGCCAGGATGCTGAGTCTATAATTTATAATATCTGAATAAAATAGAAACAAACCATGTGATTTATTTATTGATTCGCTTATTTGCAGTTATAGTAATTTATAAAGTTCATTTAATATTCTTTTTGTAATCAAATATGAATTCAAATCGCAAATCAAAAATCGGTTTTTATCCAAATATCCGCATTTAGAACATTATTTTGTTTAAAAGAATTCATATAAGTTTATAAAAAGAAATAATTTTTTTCGAAAACATGAAAAAAGAACATTAATAAGCTATTTCAAAATAGGATCAACCTTATTATTCTCTTTCAGAATTAATTATCTTAATTTAAAATTCAATTATCACAGAAAATACAATCAAGGATTTTTCTTCATACATCTTTATCATTCAGCAATCGTACTTATAGATCACTTGTAGAACACTAATATTTCTCTTCAATAACTGCATCAATGAAGCACGTTGATTGTATATGCTTCATAAATCAAGCATTAATATTTATTAAATGCCGCGGGTTGGACTTTATGTTTACTTAATCACTGAGAAGCCATACTAAATTTGCCATTTATTTAACATCAGTGATAATATATCATTGATGGTAAATCAATGATACTATATTATGGATTTGGTAACGAAAGTTGGTGACAAACATTATGTTTCCGTGGACAATAATGAATCGCTGCGATTTTTCTAGACTAGCGAATACTTATATTTCAGAAAAAAATTATTATGTTTATGTACACAATCTCTGTTTAATTTTAACATATGAATATATACAGTAAATTATCATAGAAATAACATATTTGTTTTTCTATCTTATAAAAATATTCCATTGATAAACAATATCAGTGTTCTCTTGGTAATCTTTCTAATAATATTTAAATTATACTTTGAAATTCATTTAATAATGATCTTTTAATGTGAAGAGAAAAATAAAATGCATTATAATTTGTGAACGTTTTTTTGTTGGATGTCTTTAACATAACTGAATTATTTTGATTTTTAAGTATTTAAAAATATTTTTAAGAAGTAGTTCGAGGGGATCAAAAAGTCTTTGGACCAATGAAATAAAACAGCATGTGGAGGTGGTGGTGTGGCATGTGGTGGTCATTATTGAATGTGAACAGAAAAAGAAAATGCATTATAGTTGCGCACGTTTTTTGTTGGATGTCTTTGGCATAACTGAATTATTTTAATTTTCAGTAATTTCAAAATATTTTTAAGAAGGTAATTTGTGGGTACAAAGATCTTTGACTCAATACAATAAAATAGCGTGTAGATGTGGTGGTAATAATTTTAATGTGAACAGAAAAAGAAAATATATTATAATTGTGCACTTTTTAATGTCCTTGAATAAATGAATCTTTTTATAAATGAATTATTTAAATTTTAGAATTCGTCCCAAGAGCATTGAATTATAATAAAAATAGAATTAGATGATGGTTATGGCATGTGGTGGCTTATTATTTAATGCGAAAAAGAAAATGCAGTTTGTGTTCGTTTTTGTTGGACCCAGAGATCAATGAATGAATATAATAAAATCTTTTTGCACTAATACAATTAAATAGAGTGTGGATATGATGGTTATGGCATGTGGTGCTTATTATTTAATGCGAAAGAAAAAGAAAATGCATTAGATTTTTGTTCGTTTTTGTTGGACGTCTTTGATATGAATGAGTTACATTGATTTTTAATTATTTAAAAAGTATTTTTTGAGGTAGTTCGTGGGTCCAAAGATCTTTGCACTAATACAATTAAATAGAGTGTGGAGATGATGGTTATGGCATGTGGTGGCTTATTATTTAATGCGAAAGAAAAAGAAAATGCATTAGATTTTTGTTCGCTTTTGTTGGACGTCTTTGATATAACTGAATTACTTTGATATTAATTTATTAAAAAAAATTTTTAGAATTTTTTCCTGGGCCTAAGGATCTTTGGACCAATACAATAAAATAGCATGTGGAGTTGGTGGTTATAGCATGTGATAGTTATTATTTAAAGTGAACAGAAAAAGAGAACAGAAAATACATTATAGTTGCACACGTTTTTGCTGGATGTCTTCCATATAGCAGAACCATATAAATTCCATATACTTTGATTTTTAATTACTTAAAATAGTTTTTAAGAAGGTTGTTCGTGATGCCAAAGAACTTTGGTGTAATACATTAAAAAATAGCATGTGGAGGTGGTGATTATTATTTAATGTGAACATAAAGAAAATATACTATATTTGTGCATGTTTTTTGTTGGATGTCTTTAATATAACTGAATTACTTAGATTTTTAATTATTTAAAAATGTTTCTAAGATGGTAGTTTGTGGGTCCAAAGATTTTTGAACCAATACATTAAAATAGCATGTGGAAGTGGCAGTTATGGTATGTGGTGGTTATCATTAAATTTGAACAGAAAACGAATTTGCATTACAGTTGGGCACCTTTTGTTTGATGGATGTCTTTAATATAAATGAATTACTTTAATTTTTAATTATTTAAAAATATTTTAGATCGTGTAATTATTATTAATTATTTTGTTCGTGGGTCTAAAGATCTTTGGACCAATACAATAAAGTGGTGCGTGGAGATGGTGGTTATGGCATGTGGTGGTTATTATTTAATGTGAAGAAAAAAATAGAATGTGCACGTTTTTTGTTGGATGTCTTTGGCATAACTGAATTACTTTGATTATTTAAAAATATTTTAGAAGATACTTAGGGGGTCAGAGATCTTTGGATCAATATAACAAAGTAGCATTTGGGGGGGGGGCGTTATTATTTAATATGAACAAAAAAGAACATGCATTATAGTTGTGCACGTTTTTGTTGGATACCTTTAATATAAGTGAATTACTTTGATTTTTAGTTATTCTAAAATATTTTTAAGAAAGGTAGTTCGTGGCACCAAAGCTCTTTGGACCAATATAACAAAATAGCTCGTGGAGGATTCTTTATCATCATAAATATACAGAAAATCTGGTAACACTAATATTGTGAGAATTGTAATGGCATCTCGCATTAGATGGTTGGACCATTGATATGGTGTTTAGATATGACGATACATTTACAACCAAAAAGATAACTTTTTCTGGAATAGAGGGAATAAGACGAAGACCATCCACTAAGTGGATTGGTGATGTCGAAAATGATATAAAAAGTTAATTAGAGCTAACCGATGGAGGGCTATTGCTCTGGAAAGGATCAAATGGAGGAAACTTGGAGAGACAGCTTGGTCAATAATAGGCTGTAGTGCTCAAGAAGAAGTTCGTAGGTCCATGGAATAAGGAAGATTGACATTATTATATTTACACTAGAGTTCCTTAACCAGGAATTCATGGTTCAGGGCCAGTATGGTAAGATGGAAAAAAATAATTAACTTATTTTCATTATTTTTAACTTAATATAGCACTTATGTAATAAATTACAATGGTATTAGTTGTATCTGATATATGAGAATAAAAAATCATATATATTTTTTTTTTTATCATAAAACAATTTGAGTCAAGATAAACAACAAAAAATATTAGGATTTGCAAATTTTCAATTGTAAAAGTGGAGACATCCAGTATTTTATAATGCATTTCACTATTATTTAATAAACCAAGGAAAAAACGCATGCATTATTAGAGTTATGTTAATTTTTTTTAGTTTAATTTTTACTTTAGCTTCATTTAAAGTTTTAAAAATATTTATTCTAAGAATGGAAAGACTGCAGAGTAGTAAAAAATGTCAAAGCGTGTTTTAATGAATAATTATAAAAATGTTTCAAATATGTAAAAAATAAAAGAATTTATCCAATTAATTTTATTTTGAAATTACCGTTATTAAAATTAAAATTATTCTTAAATTTGTGTTAATAATTTAATTGCATGGAAAAAATTACAACTTTTTACAAATTTCAAATCATTAAAATATATGAATAATAATTAATATCAAATTCATTTTTAAACATAGTTCAAGAAAAATTTTTATTGTTTTATAAAAATACTGCTCAGCATAAAGATTCAACTGCGAATGCTTTTAGGTTTAACATGCAACTAACAAGCAAAAATAGTTTTTCTAATCAAGGTTGATCAAAGATGAAAGTCATTACCTGGTTCTTTAAATAAATTGCAATAATTCTATTTATTTTTAATCTTAATTTTTTTCTTTTTAATTAAAAGTAAGCAAAATATTTTTCATTTAAAATTTATTATCTATATGATATGTACAAAGAGAAACATGAAATGTTATCTCAAAGCTTTGTTTATTATTTTTCTGTTGTTGTTTTGTGTTGTTTTCACTTTCTTATCACTGTTACAAAAGATCCAATTAAAAAAGATGTCGTGAATTCAAAGTTAAAATTAATTTTAATCAAACTCTGTGGTTACAAAGCAAACAAATCAATTTAAATTAAACAGGAAATACTGTACTGAAAATAATATTTTTCTTAATTATTACTGTAACGTCTCTGTGCCTATACTAGATCTACTACTACTAGGTTTTAAGAAGAGGGATACTTTCAAGTTCATGGGAACACTTTAATTTTTAATTTATAAACATTATGTATATGTACAGAACTCTTATTTACAATGAAATGAAAATTAAACATAATTTGATTCACAAGTACACTTCACTCCAAAGACAGAGATTTTCAGAGTTCTCAAGTCTACGACGAATCTCTTTCTCTAGTTCTGCGGTAGACCTTAATTATCACATGGCTTGATACACGAAACCACAAGTGGCTCACTTTGAATACAGGCGGAAACTCCGACCTGTTCGGTCACTTCAGAGAAAACTACAAAAACAACAATTATTCTACAACAGAACTCTATCTTCTCCCAAAACATCTCTTTAATAAAATCCGTCAAGAGGGGGGTCAAATTTCCTCACATATCATTAGAGTGGACACTTCCTCAGCTCATGGTCTATCACCAATTGCGATGCAACAACTCATAGCGTAGTCCATATTCCCTCTGTAATTGTTTCGACCTGTGACAGTCATAACATGATTCCTAATTTCATTAGGTCTCATTATGCATGACACTGAACATCTGCTGTCAGATAGTGATAGGTTGTTATTAGTTACATGAAAAAGAATATACATTCCTCTCTCTTCTCGAGGAAAAAATGCTACATTACATGCAAAAAAAAATTCATCTCTTTCTCGTGGAAAAAATGCTACAAAAAAAAAAAAAACGTCACAAAATTTAAATTTTTTTCCATCGGGTAGAATTTAAATTTTTTTCCTAACAAAAAATTATTTTTTATCTTAAAGGAGAACATTCTAAAATATCATCACTTCAGTAACATAATTAAATTATTATCGCATTTTAACAAATTTTAATTTCATATATTCAACAGTTTCCTTAAGGATAAAATGTTTCTATGACCAAATCTTTAGTCATGAACATTTAGTTACATGTAAATGTATTTAACTTTAAAATATACACTGAGTTATCATCTGAAAATTAAAGTATTTATTAACTTTTATGTTACTAATGTGCATAACTGAAATTCGTAGTCAATACCCAAATATCAAGGGAATTGGTAAATTTAACTCAGTGTCGTGGATGCCTGAAGGGTTATATTTAAACAATTTCTAGAAGGCGGCACTTACTATGAAATGGAGTAATTTCAAAATACATCAAAGACTGTAATTCTAGGAATTGGGAAATAGAAATTGCAGGCATTGAATTCAAAGGTTAGCAACATTTTCAAACTACAACAAAATATTTTAAAATCGCATTCCATTCCATTTGATTTCAAATACCATTTTCAAGCAAATATTTATTCAAATTATGAGTATTTGGTTTAAGTTAAATATATATGATGGTATTTGATTCTATTAAGCGTGTTTGATGTTCTCTTTTTTGCGTCTAGTTTAGATTTGAATAGTTATAATATTATGTATGAATAGTTTACGTAGAATTACAGTGGTCTGGTAATTAATTTCTAAGGCCCAGAGAGAGATCTCTTTTCGAGTTCAAACAATAATGATTAAAAGTTTTCAAATTTATAATAATTTAAAATAATATAATAAATTTATAACGTCTCGGCCTATATTAGACCTAGAACGGTTTCAAGAAGAAGGGGGCCTGTTGGCCCAGTGGCTAGCGCTCTGGCGCTCGGTACCTCTGGTTTCGGGTTCGAGCACCGGCAGTGCCATGGGGGTTTGTAGTGGTTCGGAATACACTTTAAATAGTAGGGCCCAGTCTTTTTAGCCTAAAGTGTGCATAAGACGAACGCAAAGCGACAAACAAAACCAATCAAAAAGAAGACCACTTTCAGATTCATGGGAACACTTAAATTTTTATTTACAAGCATTATATATATATATATTTTTATTTATTTATATGCAGAAAACTTGAGACACAGGGCTGACATACTTGAAACACAGGTTGGAGAACTCACGGCTTCATTTACACCCGCACTAACACCACACACATTATAATTAGAAACATGCAATATTTAACGCATTTAAAAGACAAATAGTTATAGATTTGTGGAAGGATTCCACTTTTAGGCCGAAAACCCGATACTCAGTTACCAGCAGGATATACTTCATGTCCAGGTGAGAGTCTGTAGGTCAATTAATGCGCCGGGATTCGCTAAATATATTTCCTGTCATTATGATTATTAAATATATTTTGAGAGAATATAAACTAAATGATTCTCAACAGGCCAGCAGGTTTTCCTGAGGCCCAGGTTGGAGAAGTCACTGCACTGGTCAACTGGATTTACACACGCACCAACACCCCACACATACAATATTTAACACATTTAAGGACATATAATTATAGATTCGAAGGATTCCACTTCTAAGTCGAAAATCCGATATTCACGTACGCGCAGGGTGCGAGGTTGGTGCTTGGGGAGAGTCTGTAGACCAGCTATCACGCAGGATTGCGCTAAACATATTTCCTCTTGGAATGAGAGACTATAAGCTAAACATTTCTCTGTGGGAGAGCAGGTTGTGCTTTACTTAAATTCGGGTGAGTCTCAAGTCCTACTGACCATTTCTCCTGAACGCCTAAAAGAGACTCTGTTGCCAGTGTACAGGAGGCAAATTGTTACGACACTCATTTATTTTATTTTATTCCTTTTTAAAGGTATTTTAAACATTAATTTTATTGCTATATTAAAATTTCGCTCTTTGTTGATACTAAAACTTTACTAAATACGTGTTTGGGTTTTGGTTTTACAATAAACATCGAAATTTTGAGCTTATAGTGTTATATGATCATATCGTACTTTCAGTTTATCTTGGAATTCTTTGCAGTTTTCTCTAATATATTTTTCTTAATTATATTTAGGATATTTCCGCAAATTTCATTGATGTTATTCATTACAAGTTTTTTAAGATAATTGAGAAATTGTGAAGCTTGTTAAAAATTCTTTTTAATATAAAACACATTCATATTATCTGCTTTTACACTTTGGTCAACAGCAAGAAATACCTTTCTAAAGATGCTTACCCAAGTGAGTTTAACAATTTTAAATTTGAATCGTGCCTGTAGAATATTAAAATAAAATTAGATTCCGTTTTCAAAAATCCTTTGAAATCTGTTTCGTCTTTTAAAGTTAAATAAATAAAAACATCAATTCAAAGAATAACGAAATGCTATTGTTGACTACCAACTATAAATATTATTTTTACGACTTTAATAGGGTTTGCATTTTTCCAAAGCAGAAAATTCAGTAACTTCAAATGCCAAATCTAAGCTAAACTATAAAAATCAACAGCATTCACAAAACGATTCTTGCAAAAATTGTTTTTCTATGTTTACGTTAGGGAACAGAAATCATTTTACAATGAGATTTGAGTTTCTTTTCAAGTAAAATAAGAATTGAAAATGTTTGTTTGAATTGTTATGTGAAATTCTCGTGAAATTTATTTTTATATTATCATACTTACAAGAATTCGCGATATTTTTAAAGCGAAATATTAAATGAATAGATATTTTTTTGCAAATAAAAATCTCATTACTTTAATTTTTTGTTTTTAAATTTGTTTGTTTTAAAGTTCTTTTTTTTTTTCTCAAAAAAGTTAATTGATGATAAAATAATCATATGAAATCAATTAAGTTGTGCATATTTGTTACTCTGTTTCTATTCCTACTATTAGTTCACACTCTCCCTATATATATGTAGTTCAAATTTTCAATCGTTAATAAACTACTTTTTATTCATCCACAAGTTCAAATACATTTTCTTGAACTTGTAGTGGATGACACTTGATGTTAATACAATTTTTCAAGTATTAATTAATTAATTACATTTAATTAATTAATTTTCGTTTTTTCATATTTACGTTGCATGTATCTAATAATAGATGGCGCCAGATGTAAGAAGAAAATTTCAACTTTATTTGTAAAGGAGTTTTCTGCAATAGAGAGAAAAAAAAAAAAAGTAGGAATTGACTTTAATATTTTTTTGTATTACTTAATAAGGTAGGTAAGTAACCACAGAGACAACATACTTATACATTACCAAACGCAATTTTTATATCACAACTATTAAAGTACATAAAACACTTTATTAAGTCCATATAACATGTATCACTTCTTCTTCTTGATTGGCGCAACATCCCCATGGTTGGCCAAGGCCTACTGGCAGATTTCGAGACAGGAGATGTTTTTTTTTACGGGGTAGGATTGAGAGTCTTACGCCCAGTGCTCTATAGTCACATTAGACAGGGACCTACGGTTTAAAATGGATTCCGCAACATTACAAATATCCATGGCACCGCCAGAACAAACCCGAAACCCGTGGCATCGAGCGCCAGAGAAATATTTATTCATCATCAGTTGTGCAACAGCCCCATAGTGGGCCAAGTCGTCTGACAAATGGCAGATTCCGGAACATTAGATGTTATCTTTTTTACGGGGTAGAGTTGACAGACCATTGCCCAACGCTCTACAGTAACATATCACTCCATAATGATATTAAAATATTATTATTATTTTAAAACTTTCAGAAATCTAAATAAATTTCTAAAATCAAAATTTGGAAATAAAAAGTAAATAATGCCATCAATCCAAACCATAAGCCACCACCATTTATTTTAGAAATAGTAAAATAAATTTAGGGAATTTATCAATAATGCGAAAAAACAAGAAAAATATAACTCTTTTCTTTTGTATTTTAAATAAAATTATCAGATCAACATTTTTTAAAAGTTATCAGGAAATACACTCATGTCCATAAATTAAGGATAATGAAGTTCAGGCAAAGAAAGAGACAGAAGCAAAACAAATTTGACTTATTTGTAAAGTCTATTTATTAAACAAAAGGTACAGAGCAAAAAGATGCTGTATGTTTGACATAATTAATAAAAATTGCGATTTTTACTCCTGGAGCAAATTTCAAAAAGAACCTATTTACGAAAAACAGTATAACATGGTTAGTATGATGGTTAATATGGAGTATATCTCCCGGACGATGCAATACAGGCCTTACAACGCCTAGGCATGCTGAGTATCAAATTATCAATCTGATCTTGGGGAATATTACACCACTCATCAAGCAATGCCCTCCGAAGTTCCGGTTGACAGGTGGGAGGGGTTGACGGGCTGCAATTCGTCGGCCAAGCATATCCCACACATGCTTTATTGGATTCAAGTCCGGTGAGTATGCTGGCCAATCCATACGGTGATATCCTCCAATGGAAGTCATTCGTCTACAAAGTTTGCACAGTGAGGACGGGCGTTGTCATCCATAAACAGAAATTCAGCACCCATGGCGCCTCGAAACAAACGTACATGTTGTTCCAGAATGACATCCCGATAGATGTGGCCTGTCATCATTACACTTCTGAACAATGTTGTCTCACTGTTGCGGGTGTCCACAATGCATGCTCTCTACTACCAGGTTAATCGCAGGTGACAGTGAGTTGCTCGTCGGAAAACATCAAGTGGAACACATCTAACAGGCCAACGAGCATATGGACCAATGTGCCCTAAGCGTCTGTACACGGTCTGCCTTGAAACTGTCGTACCGGTAGCTGAAGAGAGCTGACGAGACAGGTCTGATGCTGTGCTCCATCTGTTTCTTTTGGCAGTAACTGCTAAATACCGGTCCTCATTCGGCGTTGTAACTCGGGGGCGACCTGTGCTGTAACATCTACTCACATTACCATCATTTTGGAATCGTTGCCAAAGCCTGGAGATGACACTCTGGGCGATTCCAAGTTCCTCGGATACTTCCAGCTGGGTACGTCCACATTCCAGTCGTCCAATAATTCTACTACGTAAAAAATCATCCAAATGCTTCCTTTGTGCCATAACTATGCGGTTATTGCACTGAAAGACTTTTAAAGCGCTTGTGAACAATTTTACTTCTTTGCCACCATTCCTTATATACCCCTCTCTTTACACTCTCGTCATTGTGACGTACTATCCATCGCCATCTGGTGGTTTCCTGTAATTTTCATATTCTTCGTCAAGATGTGTGTGATAATTCTACAGGTGAAATTTTTATTTTAGAGTTCAATTTCTGTGTGATTCTGAATATATCCTTAATTTATGGACATGAGTGTATTTTGTATATACTACTGCGTCCAAAAAGTAAGACCAGTTTTCAATTTAAATTTTCGGATATATGGTATTTCAATTTTTTTCTTTATTATGTTTTTGGTACTGTCCTTGACATATGTGTGAAATTTTACGTCAAAATATTCATTAGTGCTTGAGATACGCTTGGTTTTGTGAAGGCTAAGACTGATTCAGTGAGCTGGCGCATTCAGTGTTTTCTGTACCAATCAAAATTTGACGCGTTTGAGGCCCAAAACATCTTTTAAAATGGAATTTAGAAATTCCAACATCATCAGCAAGGTTTCTAACTATAAATCGACGGTTTGCAACCATCTAAGCGTTGGTGGTTGACCAGAGGGCTTTTCATTTTCAACGCGTTCTCTGCCGTCTTTGAACTGTTTTTACCACTTTAAAACATTTCTTTCCGATATAAGAATGCTCACCAAATGCCTTCTGAAACATTCTATACTTTTCCGTAAACAAAATTTAACACAAGTTCTTAGTAAATTAATTCAGACATTTGAAAAATCGCCGGAATCAGTTTTAAGCATCTCATGAAACTAAGCGTAAAATTTCACACAGATGTCAAGGTCAGTGCCAACAACCCAAAAAAAAAAAAAAAATGAAATGCCATATGCCCGGGAAATTTAAATTTAAAATTGGTCTTACTTTTGGACACAATAGCATTTTGAGTAAAAGGCACTAACATGATTTCACAACAATCTCAATATCTCTACACATAGTTGAAAACCATTCTTGAACTGATAATTTATTCCCATTGCATTAAAAAAGCTATAAATAAAGGCATGGTGATTAGGTAGACAATGAGAGATAAATCTCATAATATATCATAGCAAACAAATACAAGTAAGGACATATGGACGTGCAAGTTCCAGAAATAATATCCAATAGGAAAGTTTAAACACAATCAAACCAAAAAGAAAACTCACAAAGAAATACCTGCGCTGAATAGAAAACCATTTCGGCCAAGAAGCGATGTGGAAATATCATTTAAATAAATCATCTTTGTTCAAGTATCATTTTTTGATTCACAGTTCTTTGTTTAGAAACACATATCACATTGAGGTCCATAATTTTTGCATATCCGCCCTTTCTGATGCAATTCCTTGTCTTTGAAATGCACACATAATGTACAATGAAACATACTTTTACTCGCTGGGTGAATTAACCTCAGTTATTTATGTGCGTCCATTTACACCCCCTGTATCTGGTGACGATTAGTTGTTCGTTTATTCCGTAAGTATTTTTCGTTTCGTAATTCTATTGTAGTAATATATATACTCTCACTGTTCTTGCGCGAATGGGATACATCAAATATATATTTTGTGTCGTAAAGTTTTCATTCTACTCATACGGTGCTAAATTTCTGAATGGAATAGTGGCCAAATTATCATAAAAAGAACATAAACAATGTGCAAACGTCACTTATGACGCAGTGTTCTAAAAGTATAATAATTGAATCTTCTACTTCATTGGTACAATAGCCTCATGGTGGGCCAAGGCCCTCTGTCTATTGGCAAATTTCGAGATAGTAGGTGATTTAATTAACGTGATAGGGTTGTCAACCCTACAATCATATTATACTAGGTTCTAAAATCTAAAGTGGATTCCGAACCACTACAAACATACACGTAGGATTTGTTTGCCTACTAAGCACCAGATGGAAACACATCACGGACTATGTGCCTTTCACACCAACCTTTTGCCATGTAGTGGCGGCATTGGACCTAACTCTGGCCCTGGAAGAAGGGAAAAACCCCGTAGTTTGGCGCGAAAGCTAACGGACATGGGAGACGATGAGTCAAGCAGCGGTAGAAAATGGTTGTGAATGTATCCATACTTTCTGTAAATATTGATGTAAATATATTCATTAAATATGTGTTGTTGAAAAAAACCAACGCTTCTTTATGTCGCTTTGAAATACACCCCTGGTTTGCCTCCTGTCGTTAAAAATTTGCTAACTGAGAGAAAAGTCTACAAGATTGTGGGCTCGGCCGGGATGAATCTATTGGAAGCGGCCGAATTTTGTAGACTTCAGCCGCTTCCAATAGATTCATCCCGGCCGTGCCCACAATCTTTAAAATCTTTTGAAACCGGTGTAAGTCTACATACATGGCACAACCGGGACTAGAATCCGAAACCTGTCGCACCGACAACTAGAGCCCTATTCACTCGACCAACAGCCCTAAAATAATCGACTCTTCACTTTTATACTAAAACAAGTTAATTGTATGACATTGGAGTCACAATCTACCATTAAGATTTGTGGTATTTTTACCAATCCCAATTATCTATAAGAAGCAAGATAGAGTAACTATATGCACAATTTCCCATTCAGAAGGTGATGTATCCTTGGAAATATGCATAACTTAAATAATATTTAGTAAATAACGCTATCTATTTAATTTAATCTTCATGTGAATTAATTCGTTCATTTTAATTAAAGGCCTACATTTTAATTAACTCTGAATAACATAATATTTTGCATAACTTGAAGTTAAGAAGAGCAATTACATTATACCATGGTAATGCTCATTAGAGGTGCCTGATGACCGAGTGTCAAGCTTTCTGGCGCTTTGTGCCACAGTCTTTGTGGTCGAGTTACAGCGGTTCCATAGATGTTTATAATGGTTCGAAATCCATTTTAAACCATAATCCCGGCCTAATATGAGTGTGGGTTTGACACCCCTACCTCGTAAAAAAAAAAAATCTCCTGTCCTAAAATTTGCCAGCAGCATTCGAACTTGGCAAGCCATGGGGCTGTTGTGCCAATGAAGAAGTACATATTAGCACTGATATGATAGTCTTCTATAAATAAAAAATCAAAACAATAATTGAACATCAGGAAGTAAAATAAATATTCGAAGAATGATAACTTTAATTAAAATAATTCTGAAATGTTTTCTCTGTTGAAAAAAATGCAAGATGAATTAAACAATGTAAGGTCAATTTCTGATTTATAGAAGATTCTGTTATCAGTGCTAACATGCACTTTTTCGTCTTCATTGGCACAACATCCCCATGGTGGACCAAGTTCGTCTGCCTGAGAGCAGATTTGTTTCTTTTGTTTTGACAGGATTTGTTTTTCTTTCTTTAACAATGTAGGATTTCTAGCCCTACGCCTAATGCTCTACAGTCATATTAGACAGGAACCTACGGTTTAAAGGAATTTCGAATCACTACAAACATCTGTAGCATCTAAAGTGTGTGGCATTCTAGCGCAAGAGTGACCATCACTTGACTTCACTTGACCATCAAGACCCTCTAATATATATTACCATGGTATAATACGATTGTTCATGTTACTTCAAATTAGGGAAAATCTTAGTTAGCTAATCGTCAATAAATAAATCTAATCTAAGTTAATAATTAGCTAATCTATGTTAATTTAAACGCATTCCTTTAATATAAAAGAGTACAAATTAATTGATGTGAAGATTTATTGAATTAAGTAGCTATCACCATTTTTATATATATGTAATTTTTCTAGAGGATTACATACATTAGATTGTGTATAACAAAAATAACAGGTAGCGAAATAAATGTATAACTACTTCCTACATTACGTTTTTATTATGTGATCTAATAAGCATGGTAAATTATATTGACATTGTTAACTTAGGTAATTCGCATTTATGTTAATCAATAAGACATCTACTAAAACTTGCTTTGTGATAAAAATTCTGGAAAGATAATAATGTATTCTGGAAAGATAATAATGTATAAATATCGTTATTCTTATGAAAACCTTTCTTCAATAAATATATAAACTTCCGTTAAATTTGAACTATGTGAGCCAATAGGCATGGCAAAATATAGTGGCATTGTTAACTTAGGTAATTCTGCATTTATGTTAATCTTTTAGTCATCTACTGAAACATGCTTTGTGATAAAAATGCTGAAAAGAGATTAATATATATTTTAGTTACAACATTACCTAATATAAACATGGTTATCTGTATGAAGACATCTCTTAAATAACTAAGTAAATAAAACCGTAATAAATTTTCTCCTAACTTTGTATATTGTCATTTCTGTCTCACAAGAGAAAGGGCTTATGTGAAAAATGAGAATCTTTTCGTATTTCCGCTTCCTTGCTAAATGACCTGTAATGATGGCCGCAAAAGCTTTTGGATGATCACAAACGCCAAACAGGATCTCTGTGAAGGCAAGTAAACGAATAAAAAGCATTCTTCTCAAGCCTGAGTACTTTTTCATTTCTCATCTTTTGCTCTGGAAAAAGTATCTTGGCTGTCTTCTTCGAAAAAACAAACTTCCATTGGAAAAACGTGGCAGCAGTATATCCATCTTATTTTTTGTTTTGTTTCTTTGTTTTCAACAACAAGGCTCTATTGGCAAACAAAAGAATTTTTTATTTCTTTGTTTGGAAAAATAAATTGAAAGTATTTCAAGCCATATTGAAATATGTTTGTCAAATATCTTCTAGGTGCAGCGCTCCGTGAATTGTTGGTTTACTTTTTTTTTTCTTCTCTTCTGTCTGATATATTTATTATGGAGACAAATGTCAGAATCATGTCTTGCCATTCTTGACATCCAGCCAGACATCTCTTATGTGATAAGGAATGCGTGAATTGCGTGTAATGTGAAATGTTATTTCTTGAGTGAAATGGCAACAATGAAAATAAATAAATATTTAGCTTTACGACATCTTAATCATGCTGAATGGAATTTATCTCTTCTAATGTTATTTGAAAAAAATAAACAATGAATAAAAAAGAAATTTAATAGCAGTTTCATTTTTAAACAAATATTAGTAGTTCTTTTTCGGTTTTTGTTCATAAAATAAAATGTTTCTTAAGATGCAGTGCACCTTGAGATACGAGTTTGATTCGTTTCATCACCTAGCTTACTCGTATCTCAAATTAATTTCCTCCACTGAACTTAATTGAAAAGAAGTTAGTTCATTCCAAACCCAAAACAAACAATCTTTATTTATAATTACGTATTTATAAAGAACAAATATTGCACACCAACAAAATAAAACCAAATACATATATACATATATATGTATTAAAGAGAATCAATAAGTCATTTACTAAAACCTGCTTTGTGATAAAAATGCTGGAAAGAGAATAATCTTGTTACAACACTACCTAATATAAATATGGTATCTTTATGAAGACTTTTCATAAATAACTAAAAAAATGAAACCGTATTTAATTTTCTCCATATCTTTGTCCATTGTCATTTCTGTCTCACAACCGAAAAGGCTTATATGAAAAAATGAAAATCTTTTCGCATTTCCGCTTCCATGCCAAATGACCTATCCTGGAGCCCGCAAAAGCTTTTGGACGATCACAAACGCCAACCAGGATCTCGGAGAAGGCAAGTAAAATAAAAAGCATTCATCTCGAGCCTGAGTACTTTTTTCATTTCTCATCTTCTGCTCTGGTAAAAGTATAATGGTTGTCTTCTTTAAAAAAAACCAAACTTCCATTGCAGAAACGTGTCAGCAGAAATCCAGCAGTAATAATAACTTATTTATAAATCGAAATTACTTTACATAAAACCATAATACTATTTAAAACGAAATTACAACGTATTTGGCATGAGTTGCACATTAAACCAACTGTAGTGTTCAATGTGCCTGATTGTTTCAGTTTTTGATGGAAAAATGACTTCCAAGTCATTCAACAGTTGTGGCACTGTTTGTGGAAAGTCCATCCACCAAGACAAGGTCTTTCTAAATTGGAAGGAAAAATCAGTGGAACATTTTTTTGGCACCATGCCGTTTTCAACTTCTTCAAGTATCTTTAGTTCAAATTTGAACAGAAGTTCAGTTCTTCTTTTTTTAGAGCATTTTGAAAATGGCACTTTAATTATAATCACTCTGTATAAAAATAAATATATAAATTTAACTACATCCGTTAAGTTTTCACTATCAAAAAAAAAAAAAAATAAGCATGATACAATATATTGGCATTGTTAACTTAGAAATTCTGAATTTCGGTTAATCACTAAGTCATCTACTAAAACTTGATTTGTGATAAAAATGCTGGATGGAGAATATTACATATTTTAGTTACATCACTACCTAATATAAATATGGTTATCTTTATGAAGACGTTTCTTAAATAAATAAATGAAACCATAATAAATTTTCTCCATATTTTCGTATATTGTCATTTCTGCCTCACAACCGAAAAGGCCTATGTGAAAAATGAGAAATCTTTTCGCATTTCCGCTTCCATGCCAAATGACCTATCCTGGTGCCCGCAAAAGCTTTTGGATGATCACAATCGGCCAACCATGACCTCAGAGAAGGCAAGTAAACGAATAAAAAGCATTCATCTCAAGCCTTTTTCACTTCTCATCTTCTGCTGTGGAAAAAGTATCTTGGTTGTCTTTTTAAAAAAAAAAAAAAAAAAAAAAAAAAACTTCCATTGGAAAAACGTGACAGCATAAATCCAGTAGTATCCATCTTCTGTTTTGTATTTCTTTGTTTTTAACAACAAGGCTCTGTTGGCAGACAAAAGAATATTTTTCTTTCTTTGCGTGGAAAAATAAATTGAAAGTATTTCAAGCCATGTTGAAATATGTTTGTCAAATATCTTCTAGGTGCAAAGCTCCGTGAATTGTTTGTTTACGTTTTTTTCTTTTTCTTCTGTCTGATATATTTATTATGGAGACAAATGTCAGAATCAGTCTTGCCAGGCTTGACATCCTGCCAGACTTTTCTAATGCGATAAGGAATGCGTGAATTGTGTGATGTTATTTCTTGAGTGAAATGATAATTATTTATACGTCCCTATATATGAGCTCTTTTAATGCTACTTGCACAATTACTGTGCAATATATTTATCCTAAATAAGAGGACTCATTTAAGTATTTTTTTTTTGAATAATAAATTTTCGAGATTTGTAAATATTTTTGCTGCGAGGAATAATATAAAAAAAATTGTAAATTTTAATTTTTCGGTAGAATTTCTAAAAAAATTGTAAAAATTTTTCATGCTACTAAAATAAAAATCGTCCGTTATTGATGTTAAAAATTTTAATTTTAAAATAATAATTTAAAAAAAAGATATTATTCTTAATAATCTAATTAGTTAATTATTTATTTTTATCTAATTAGTTAATCTAAATAACTAATTAATTAATCTCTTTTCTAATTAATTAATCATAATAATCTAATCCAATTAATTACTTAATGAAATAATTTACCTTTTTTTTTTATTATAATAAATTATGAAGATAAATTTAATATTTTAAAATAATAATTTATTTAATTTTTACTTAAAATTACAGGATTTTTTTAATTATACAATTACATTTCATTTATTTTAAATTAAAGTTATTTTAGGAAATTTTAAAATTTTACATATAAATGCATTTAAAAATAAAGTTATACTTAAATAACTGAACTAATCTGAAACGAAGTCAAAATGAATGATTCAAAACGATGACACTCGAAAAATAAACAATGTTTTAAAAGCACACAAGCTGTTAACTAGAAATATATTCGAAATTGTCTACTCACCATTATTTAGATATATTTAGACACTATAGTTTTATTCTAATTCATTACTTTAAAAATTTTCAAAAATCTAATAATACTTTTAAAATGGATTCTATAAATATTTAAGCAAGTGTAGAATAAATTACTTAAACTGCATTCCTTATTTTTCAAAAATAAAAATAATTTTATAAATTATTTAGAAATTATTAATGAAAGAATGATATTTTAACACATTTGCAACTTTAACGGTTTTATTATTTGAAACAAACATTGTTTTGTTTCTCTTTTTAAAATTAATTAGTAATGCTAATGGCCGACTTGTGAGTGGTGAGTATTAGGGCGAAGGTTCAATCCATTGACTGCTTTGTTAAAAATGAGGAGTCTCAATGGCGTTTGTGATATTAAGCATCTTGCCTCGTTAGTTGGTTACCTTGTGGGGTTTTTCTACCGTGCGATACGCAAATGCGGGGTAGTTCCCCCTAAAAATAATCCCGGAAGGCACTACTCTCTTTCTTCAGCGTCGCGGAATCAAGTCAGACTTCTACCTACCGGTGCTTCATCACAACAAACGCTATCCCCCTCTCTCTTTCCCGCCTTTCATAAGACCACATCGATTCTTGGACTTGATCCAGATATTGCTGTCTACTATGTGAGATAAGAAAAAAAAAAGTATTGCTAATAGTTCAGCAAACAGATGTTTTAGTTTTAATATTTTACTTGGAAAAAATAACCTTTCTGTTATTAATTTTTTTTTTACCTTTCTTATTCAAATATTTTATTAATTTACAATAAATTTAAAATTAAATTATAAACTGTAAATACTTATTTTACTATATTAATATTATAATTCGCTTTGCTATTTAATTTGTTTGTACAATACTTTTTCTAATATAAAATATACTTTCAAGTAACGCTTTTAAAATTACTAACCTCCATAATTTATTTTTTAAACCTGCCCTCAAAGGAATATTCATTATCCAATAAGATATTTGCACAAAGAAACAATGTTTGCCCAGAAGAATCATTCGCGTTCAAAGAGGAGATTATTTTTCTCGTTCATTACACATACGTATTCTTGTGTACATACGGTAAATTGGAAAGGCAATTTGCAGCCTTAAAATAATATTGATTTTTATCATATGAAGAGAGTAAACTTAAGAAGATATTGGAAAATTACCTAATAACTTATTAGAACATGTTTTTTCTAGTCAGAAGCATTTTTAATTTTGCCCCATATTTGAATGCAAGTCGATGTACATAACAGCATTTCATACAAACAGTATTATTTGCATTGTTAGAAGTTAAATACAACTGAATTTCTAATTTTGGTTTTTGTATTTAATGAAATTAATAAATAATTTAATTATGTATTATTTGTTGATATTGTCATTAATTCTTTTATTTTATTCTTACAACAAACTAACATAACCGTTAACCATATCTAGCATAGCATCTAAGTTTTAATATAACCGTTGTTTTAAATTATTTAAGATTAAATTATTTATATAATGCAATCTGTGCTTTTACTGTTTGAATTCGATCAATGTTACTTATTATGTTTTATTGTCTTTAAAGAATTTAACATTGGTAAACGGTAAAATATTGCAGATTCTAGAAAAATATTACAGATACAGTTCAGTTTTATAAGACATTTATCATATTAATATCTCCCGTACTTCTTAATGATTTTCGATATGTGCTTCAAATTGTAGCATTTGAAATTATTATATCATTGTTATTTATAACTAAATTGTCCAAAATGATTTCAAAATTAATATTGTACGTTGCAGGGTGGGTAACCAGATTGTAACTCACTTGGTTGAAATACTTGATACACAGAATTTACAGCTTTATATACACACGCAGAAACACTATACACATACAATTAGAGATATGCAATATTTAACACATTTAAGGACAGATAATTATAGATTCGTGGAAGGACTCCCTTTC
This sequence comes from Caerostris extrusa, assembly GCA_021605095.1. Lineage (NCBI taxonomy): Eukaryota > Metazoa > Arthropoda > Arachnida > Araneae > Araneidae > Caerostris > Caerostris extrusa. The sequence continues at coordinate 33,985 of BPLR01019738.1, read as the reverse complement.
TAAGCCGAAAACCCGATACTCAGGTACTTGCAGGGTGCGCGAAATCTTGGGATGAGAGACTATAAACTAAACGTTTCTTAGCAAATGCGTTGGTTGCGCTGTAGTTCCTCTCAGGTGAGAGTCTCGAAGCCGACTGAGCATTTCTCCTGAAAGCTACGGGGGGGGAGAACATGTTTACAATGCATACTTGAAATAAAAAACAGGTAACTAATAATATCCAGCCTTTTTTCAATTCATTTAAAGGTTGTCTAAAATAAGTATTATACATTCACGCTAAAGTCTAAGATGAAGTTGATGTATTTCTATGTTTTTCGTATGGTTTACTACTGCGTTCAAAAGGTAAGCCCAATTTTCTATTTAAAATTCCTGGGTCTTATAGAATTTCATTTTTTTTATGTTGCTTACACTGTCCTTGACATCTACGTGAAATTTGACGTCGAAATATTCATTAGTGTTTGAGTTACGCTTGGCTTTTTGAAACGTTAAAACTGATTCCGGCGATTTTTGAAATGTCTGAATTAATTGAGAAAAGAACTTGCATTAAATTGTGTTTGCGGAAACGTATAGAAAGCCGCAGAAGACATTCGGAGAGCATTCCTATATAGGAAAGAAATGTTTAGAAGTGGTATAAACAGTTCAAAGAACGCAGAGAACGCGTTGTAGACGAAGAGCCCTCTGGTCGACCCTCAACCGACGTAGCTCACGTCCAAAAATTAAAGATTTGATGCTTGCAAACCGTCGATTTAAAATTAGAGATCTTGCTGCTGATGTTGGAATTTCAAAAGGGGAAAACGCGTCAAATCTCGATTGGTACCGAAAACACTGAATGCGCCAGCTCACACTGCATTGATTCTTCTTGACTTTTCGCCAAAAATGAAACCCATATCCTTCCACAACCACCGTATTCACACCGTACGACTTCTGGCTATTCCCTAAACTCAAAAGACAACTCCGGGGACACCGTTTTGTGTGGACTGAAGAGATTCAAAATGAATCGCCGCGCGCTTTCAAGGTCATCCCTGTCGACGACTTTTTAGCATGCATTGAGGATTGGAAAAAAAGTTGGCATAGGTGCACTGCGTCCGGAGGGTATTACTTTGAAGGCGATGAAGTAAATTTGGAAGAAAAATAAAGAGTTTAAAAAATTCGTCTTACTTTTTAGAAACAGTAATATGTCTATCAAATTAGGGTAAATGACTTACGAGAGTTAAATGATCACCAATCAAACTAAGTATTAATTCTAAATTTAATTTTTCTAAAAAATCTAATGATAAATTTAGTATTTGTAAAAAAGTACATCTGTTAGTAAGTACAATCCCCTAAAAAGAATCTTTAATAAGTACAATTCCATAAAAATAAGCTATAGTAAGTACAATCCCATAAAAAGTATCTACAGTAAGTACAAATCCATATAGATATATACAGTAAGTACAATACCATAAAAAGATTCTATAGTAAGTACAAACCCCGTAAAACGAATCTATAGTATGTACAATCCCATAAAAAAGTATCTACAGTAAGTACAATCCCATATAGATATATACAGTAAGTACAATCCCATATAGATATATACAGTAAGTACAATACCATAAAGAGATTCTATAGTACGTACAAACCCCGTAAAAGAATCTATAGTAAGTACAATCCCATAAAAAAGTATCTACAGTAAGTACAATCCCATATAGATATATACAGTAAGTACAATACCATAAAAAGATTCTATAGTAAGTACAAACCCGTAAAAAGATTCTATAGTAAGTACAAACCCCGTAAAAAGAATCTATAGTAAGTACAATCCCATAAAATGTATCTACAGTAAGTACAATCCCATATAAAGTATCTACAGTAAGTACAATCCCATAAAAAATTATATTGAAATATGTTAAGTTAACTTTTCTAATAATAAAACTTGTTCTTTCAATTTTTATCCCCGGATTTGTATCTATCATATTTTTCTTTAAAATAACATGGAAATATGAAAAAAAGTTATGTTTTAAATAAAATTACTTTATTTGCTCTATTTTATTCATTTTTATTAATTACTCTATTTGCCCAACAAAATGATAAAAAATTTTATTTTTTGTACGGTGTCCAGAAGTAAAATGATAATACATTTTAATTCTTTTGAGAATTCAAAACTCTATTATTTTTTTTTTCTAAAATACTAAAAATAAATTATTGCTTTTTACAATTAAATGTTTCTTTTTTTTGTCTTTTTCTAAAGAAACCTAGTACATTAATCTTATTCAATCATAATTTAATTAAAAATTGATCTTTTTTACTTCTCTTACTGTTTTTAAGAAAAGTATCAAATAAGTATTTCTAAAATACTTATTCTATTTCGTTTGCTAAGAATTATTAAAAAATAAGATTATATTTCTTTATGATGAAGTACTAAATTATTAATAATAAATTGAAAAATTAATTAATTTAAATCTTTATGATCGAGTTTCTTTTATTTTCATCCCTTGCAAATATCTCCATGAAATAAAAACATCATTAATTGTTAATTAAGATAATAGATTAATGACTCTAGATTCAACAAAAGAAAAGTTAGTAACATTACTGGAAACAAAATTAATCAAACAATTAAGTAGAAATTTTCGTAGCGTTAATACTTTAAAAGTCCATCATTGAACTTAATGAGCAAAAAATAATTAATAAAATGGATTAAAGGTAATAAAATTCAGTTCATCAAATAAATTGGAAAACTTATTAATTGAAAACTAAAGAATATAATTTATAGATATAGGATATTACATTAAATATTCATGAGCTTGGAAAATAAAATTTATTCGAAAGCAAAATGTTATCAGCTATTTCAGGATTTTCTTTTAAAAGAATTGCATATCTGATATAATATGCCAAGAAACCCTTACTTATTACAAATATTACAAACAAGAAAAAATAAATGTCAAGAAACTCAGTAAATTTAAGAAGACGGATCATGATTAAATACAGCAACTCATCAATAACTCGCAGAGTGGAAAATTGAGCTATCAGATGATTTATCGTCATGTTCAGCAGCCGTAACTGTAACTTTGCCCGCGATAAAGTAAAACATTCGAACCAATGCAACGCAGCTTCTTGATTTTTAATCAGTACGCAGCGAGAAATAAAAATAAACCAGAGGAAAAATGTTTTCGTTGAAATGCATATTAATACAAACAAGATTGATGTAGTTTAAAACATGTTGTGAATAGTTTCTTCTCTTTTTATAAAGTTTTAACGGCATTCGGAACATTTAAATTCGAAATCCTGTTATGTATTAGTTGGTAAAGTTTGTTTTTACAAACATTGTATCGTTTTAATAAAATTACACTGTTTAAATTTTCCAGCATGCTTTATTTGAAAAATAAGTGATTCAAATAGAATTTTTTGTCCACTGATTCTTTTGTGTTCTATTTTTTTTAAATTCTGAGAAGAAAAAAAAATTTTTTTCTTAGAAAATTTTAAATTTGAAATAAGAATTAATATTTCTCACCTAACAAATAAAAACATGTAATAAAAAAAAAAATTTTTAAAGTCAATTCCTACTTTTTTTTTTTTCACTGTATTGCAGAAAGTCCTTTATAAATAATTTTAATTCATTTTTTTAAGTTTATCTAGCGCCATCTATTGGTAGATATATGCAACTTAAATGTAAAAAAAAAATTAATTAATTAAATATAATTAATGAATTAATATTTGAACAAACTGTATTAACATCAAGTGCCATCCACTACAAGTTCAAAAAATGTATTTGAACTTGAGTGGATAAATAAAAAGTGTTTCATGAACGATTGAATATTTGAACAAGATATATATAGGGAGAGTGTGAGCTAATAGAAGTAATTGAATAACAACCTTAAGTAAAATATTTTAACCATTAAAACGTGTAATTAAATAAAATATATTAACAGATCTAATGCCATTTTGTTATAAAAAATTTTTCAATAAGAAAATTACTTAATATATCTCTACATCAAATTTTTTCTAATTCGTGGTGAAACGGTTTTACCGGTTCTCGTTCAATTACTGAAGTTACGCATCATCGGGCTCGATCAGACTTTTGAGCGTGATTCTAGATGGGATGTGTAATTTGTAAGCATAAGTGTTTTATCAAAGTAATGACGAGCATTTCAGTGGTCGTTTTGAAAACATGGAAATGGAAATGGAATAGCTTCCGATAAGAATTTTTCGAATTTCCTCCCATAATATGTGCAAATGAGGATAGCTATCATCGAAAAAGATTCCAGAAAAGAATTATACCCTTCTCTCACAATTCGGTAGTACTGTGACATAAGGTCATAACCCTTTTCTGATGCGTAACTTCGTAACCGAACGAGAACCGGTATAACTTCATTCGTTGCACCAAGGAATAAAAATATTGCAGTATCAAATAATATTTACATTAAAATTAAATAAATATCTATAATAACAATGCTACACTAACAGACTTGTATAAAATTCCTGATACGATATTTTTCATAGCAAGATTTTAAATAAATGAAATTCATAGATTAACTCCATAAGACTCTTCACTGCAACATCCTTTAAAGAAGACTTTAAAAAGCCTAATTCTTAAAAGGGACTTTCTTTATTTATCTTTTAACTGTCCAAAACAGGCCAGTAAAATTAAATTTAAATACAACTCACCCGCCTACACAATAGTAAAATACAAATGCCTTTAATATAAATGGAACCGACTTAATAGCATCCACTCACTAAACATCCTAAAAGATTCTTACTGAAGTTGGAGATCTCTGCAATATGCCTTCTGGAATAACACTGCAGAACTAATTCTTTCATTAGTGTGCGCCCTCTTTGACAGCAAGGTAAGCGGACCGCAGGAGCAAATACAATGTGCGGCCATTAACAGGTGCTGAACTAAAATATTTGAAATTACCTTGAGACACATCTTTTGCAACTCCCATTAGAATGTGTGTCAACCAGACGGAATTGCGTCAATGTTTATCTGTGTCTCGTTTTGGACCGTCAAGGCTTTCTGCCACATGTATCTGAGGTAGTAATAAAGGGGAAGTTGAATGATTGCCACATCTATAAAGTTCTCTGTTTGGTTAATATATATGGAGATTTACCTTATATGTTTAATAAGTAGTCAGAAATAAGCTGTATTTACAGGAGATATAATTAACTGTTGATATGAAGATTGAATCACTGTATAAATTATCAAGTAATCAATAACCTTTATTAAAACCATTTTACATTTTTTATGCGGTTCAGAAATTCTACAATGCATTTATAATACAAATTTGAGTATTTCACGTTTTAAGTTTCTTCAATGTATAAATGAAAAGTTTTTTTTTATGGGTGTAGTGATGTGTAATGATGTAATGTATGTAGGGTGTAATGATATCGTTTTCCATAATAGAAGAATTTACATTCAGAACCATCTATTATAAGTCATCTTCTTGCTGTTGTTGTCATCTTCTGCATTGGGTGTTCAGTCTCTTTTAATAGTATCCATTTAAGATGAGGTTTTTTTTTTAATTTTTCATTGATCTTCAAATCAAATAACGGTGAAACTAAATCTACAGTCTTCATCTTCACCATTGGCGCAACAGTTCCATGGCCAGCCAAAGTCGTCTACTGGCAGATTTCGAGATAGGAGATGTTTTCTTTTTTACGGGATAGAGTTATCAGCCCTACTCCCAAAGCTCTATAGTCATAGTAGATCGTAACCTACAGTTTAAAGAGGATTATGAACCACTACAAATATCCCGACAACCCGAAATCTGTGGTACCGAAACCCACCAGAGTGCTGGTCTATCATTCACACTATCTTAATAAAAAAGAAACAAATCACATGCTTTATTTATTTAATCGTTTATTTGCAGTTATAATTTCTAATGTCCATTTTATTTTCTATTCATGCAAATATGAACAGAAATCACATTCGAAAAATCAGTTTTATGCAAATATTCACATTTAGAACATTATTTTATTTAAAAGAATTCATATAAGTTTACAAAAAAAAAAAAAAAAAGCAAATAATTTTTATCGAAAGCGTGTGAAGAGAATATTAATGTCATAGTTCAAAATATGGATCAACCATGTTTATTATCTTCATAAATAATTATCTTAATTTAAAATCCAATTATCACAGAAAATACAATCAAGGATTTTTCTTCATACACCTATCATTCAGCAACCATACTTTATAGGTCACTTGTAGAACACTAATAAGTCACTTCAACAAATGCATCAATGAAGCACGTTGCGTGTATATGCTTCATAAATCAAGCATTAATATTTATTAAAAGCCACGGTATTGGACTTTATGTTTACTTAATCACTGAGGAGCCATACTAAATTTGTCATTTATTTACCCTCAATGCTAATATATATGATTGATGGTAAATCAATGATAATTATATTATGGATTTGGTAACGAAAGTTGGTAACAAACAGTATATCTCTATGGACAATAATGAATCACTGCGATTGCTCTGGACTAGCAAATACTGATATTTCAGAAAAAAATTATTATGTTTATGTACACAATCTCTGTTTAATTTTAACATATGAATATATACAGTAAATTATCATAGAAATAACGTATTTGTTTTCTATCTTGTAAAAAGTTTATTGATAAACATTATCAGTATTTCTCTTGGCAATTTTCTAATAATATTATTTAAATTATACTTTGAAATGCATTTTAGTGAACAGAAAAGAAAATGCATTATAGTTGTGCACGTTTTTGTTGGGTGATCTTTTTTAAAAGGACCAATGGATTCTTTGAGTATGTGGTGGTGGTTATGGCATGTGATGGGATTTTTATTATTTAATGTGAAGGTAATTCGTGAAAATAATGAAAATGCAATATAGTTGTGATGGTTACATATGTTTTGTTTTCATTATTCTTTTTTCTTTATGTTTTTAATATAAAAAGATTTTGAATTACTTTAATTTTTAATTATTTAAAAAGCATGTTTTTAAGAAATAGGAAAATTCAGTCCCTGGGGCCCAAAGATCTTATTTAAAATATTTAAGAAGCCAATTAGTGGGTCACATGTGAAAGCGGTGGTTATGGCATGTGGTGGTTATTATTTAGAGTGAACAGAAAAAAAAAAAATGCATTATAGTTATGCACGTTTTTTGTTGGAGTCTTGATATAACTGAAATACTTTGATTTTTAATTATTTAAAAATATTTTTAGAAGGTAATTCGTGGGCCAATAATGTTTGGACCAATGCAATAAAATAGCATTTGGAGGTGATGGTTATGGCATATGGTGGTTGTTATTTAATGTGAACAGAAAAAGAAAATGCATTATAGTTGTGCGTTTTTTTGGATATCTTTAGTCTAAGTGAATTACTTTGATTTTTAATTATTTAAAAAGATTTTTGAAGGTAGTTTGTGAGTCCAAAGATCTTTGCAATATATTAAAAATCATGTGAAGGTGGTAGTTATTATTTAAAGTAAATAGAAAAGAAAATTCATTATAGTTTGGCACTTTTTTGTTGGATGTCTTTGATAGAATTTTTAATTATTTAAAAATATTTTTATTTCGTGGGCCAATAATGTTTGGATCAATGCTTTTTTTGATGGTTATGGATATGGTGGTTGTTATTTAATGAAGAGGAAAAGAAAAATATTATAGTTGTGCTTTTTTTGAATATCTTTGGTGTAAGTGAATTACTTTGATTTTTAATTATTTAAAAATATTTTGAAGGTAGTTTGTGAGAAAGATCTTTGAATCAATATATTAAAAAGTGTGAAGGTGGTAGTTATTATTTAACGTAAATAGAAAAAGAAAATTCATTATAGTTTGATCATATAACTGAATTACTTTGATTTTTAATTATTTAAAAATATTTTTAAGCAGGCAGTTGTAGTGGGTAGAAAGAAATTTGGATCAATACAATAAAATAGTGGAGGCGGTGGTTATGGTATGTGGTGATTATTATTTAATGTGAACTGAAAAATAAAATGCCTTATATTTGTGGACGTTTTCTGTTGAGTGTCTTTAATATAACTGAATTACTTTGATTTTTAATTATTTAAAAATATTTTTTAATAAAATAGCTTGTGGATCCAAAGATCTTTTGAGCCGATAAAATAAAATAGCATGTGGTGGCATGCATGGTTATGGCATGTGATGGTTATTATTTAAAGTGAACTGTAAATGAAAATACATTATATCTGTGGACGTTTTCTGTTGGATGTCTTTAATATAACTCAATTACCGTGATTTTTAATTATTTAAAAATATTTTTAACAAGGCAGTTGGTGGTTCCAAAGATCTTTGGACCAATACAATAAAATAACATGTGGGAGATTCTTTATAATTATGAAATATATAAATATATAGCAAATATTGTGGAACTGATATTGGTAGAGTTGTGAAGTATTAGATGGCTAAGCCATATGTTTAGATAGATATTGACGCTGCATCTACAACCAAAAAGATAACCTTTTTGAGAACTGAGGGTATAAGGCGAAGACGAAGACCATCCGCTAAGTTGATTGGTGATGTCGAAAAGGATATAAAGTTAATTAGAGCTAACGGATGGAGGGGCTATAGCTCTTGATCGGATCAGATGGAGGAAACTTGGAGAGACAGCCTTGGCCAATAATAGGATGTAGTGCTCAAGAAAAGAATTTCGTGGGGCCATGGAATAAGGAAGATTGACAATATTATATTTACACTAGAGTTCCTTAACCAGAAATTCGTGGTTCAGAGGTCAGTAAGGTAAGATGGAAAAAAATATTATCTTATTTTCATTAACTTTTAACTTAATATAGCACTTATGTATGCAGTAAATTATAATGGTATTATTTGTATCTGAGACATACATATAAAAATCATATCAATTGATGTTGTTTATCTTGAGTAATTTTTTATCTCAAAAAAATTTCATTCAAGATAAACAATATCAATATTAGTATTTACGAATTTTCAATAGTAAAATTTATGCCATGCAGCATTTTGTAATGTATTTTTTTTTTTTTCACTATTATTTAATAATTATAGAAAAAAAACTGCATTATTACAGAGTTATATTTTCTGCTATACATTTTTAGCATAATCTTATGCTTTAGTTTTATTTAAAAAATTTTTAAATGTTATTCCGATAATGGAAAGACAATAGGACTGCAAAAGATGGCAAACCATGTTTTTTAATAGAAAAATGTAAATACGTTTCAAACAAATAAAAATTAAAAAATAATTTGTCCTATTAAATTTGTTATGAAATTAGTGTTATTAAAAATTGAAATGATTCTTAAATTTGTAATAATAGTTCGATTACATGAAAATAAAAAACTTTTTACAAATTTCAAATTATTAAAATATATGAATAATAATTTATATCAAATGCACTTTTAAACATAATTAAAAAAAATTTATGTATTCATAAAATACTATTCAGGATAAAGTAATTGAACTGTATATTCTTTTATGTCCAGCATACAACTAACAAGCAAAAGTAATTATTTGAATTAAAAGTTAATCAAAGTTAAAAGTCATTGTATTGTTCTATAAATAAATTAAAAACAATTTTAATTATTTTCAATCTGAATTTCTTTTGAGTAAGAAAGTAAAAAAATTTTTCATTTAAATATTTTTTACCTACATTATATATACAAAGAGAAAGATGAAACATTGTTTCAAAATTTGTTTATTATTTTTTGCTGTTGGGGTTTTGCTTTTTTTTTTTTTTTTCTTCAGTTGCAAAAGATTTACTAAAAATCAAAGTTACAAAAAGATTTAATTAAAAAATAGTATACTAGAAATAATATTTTCCTAATTATTAAACACAAAAAAAATTCAAATTTTTTTTTTTTCATCGGATAGAAAATATTTTTAACATAGAAATTCTAACAAAGTCCTAAAAAATTCTTTTATATGTTAAAGGTAACATAGAAAAATATTATCACTTATATAACATAATTAAATTATTTTCGCATTTAATCAAATTTTATTTTCATGTATTCAACAGTTTCCTTAAAATAGCAAATGCTTCTATGACCAAATCTTTAGTTATAATAATTAAATGAATGATTATTGCATTTAATCAAATTTTATTTTCATGTATTCAACAGTTTCCTTAAAAGATTAAAATGCTTCTATGACCAAAATCTTTGATAATAAAAATTAAATTAATGATTATAGTTTTTGTATCAAATTTTATTTTCATATAATCAACAAGTTCCTTAAAAGGGTAAAATGCTTCTGTGATCAAATCTTTAGACTTAAAAATTTAGTTACAAGTAAATTTTATTTAACCTTAAAATATAAAGTGAGTTATCTTCTGAAAATTAAAGTATTTATTGACTTTTATGTTACTAATGTTTATACATAGTTATGACTTTTAAAAGGAATTATGAATTTAATTCACTGTCGTGAATGCCTGAAGGGTTATATTTAAACAATTTCTATTTTGAAATGGAGTAATTTCAAAGCACATCAAAGACTGTAAACTACAACAAAATATATTTAAAAATCGCATTACATTCCATTTGATTTCAATTACCATTTTCAAGCAAATATTTATTCAAATTATGAGTATTTAGTTTAATTTAAATATATATGATGGTATTTGATTCTATTAAGGGTGTTTGATGTTCTCTTTTTTTGCGTCTAGCTTTAGATTTGAATAGTTATAATATTATGTATGAATAGTTTATGCAGAATTACAGTGGTCTGGTAATTAATTTCTAAGGCCAGAGAGAGATCTCTTTTCGAGTTCAAACAATAATGATCAAAAGTTTTCAAATTTATAATAATTTATAATAATATAATAAATTTATAACGTCTCGGCCTATAACGGTTTCAAAGAAGGGGCCTGTTGGCCCAGTGGCGGGCGCTCGGTACCACTGGTTTCGGGTTCGAGTACCGGCGGTGCCATGGGTGTTTGTAGTGGTTCGGAATCCACTTTAACTAGTAGGGCCCGGTCTGTTTAGCCTAAAGTGTGCATAAGATGACAGTAGAGCGACAAACAGAAACAAAATCAATCAAAAAGAAGGCCACTTTCAGGTTAATGGGAACATTTAAATTTTTATTTACAAGTTTTGTATATATATATATATACAGAAAACTTGAGACACAGCGTTGACATACTTGGAAACACAGGTTGGAGAACTCACGGCTTTATTTACACCCGCACTAACACCACACACATATAATTAGAAACATGCAATATTTAAAGAATTTAAACACAAATAGTTATAGATTTGTGGAAGGATTCCACTTTCAGGCCGAAAACCAGATACTCAGCTACCAGCAGGATATACTTCAGGTCCAGGTGAGAGTCTGTAGGCCACCAATGAGCCAGGATTCGCTAAATATATTTCCCGTCATTATGATTATTATGATTATTAAATATATTTTGAGAGACTATAAACCAAATGATTCTCATCAGGACAGCAGGTTTTCTTGATGCCCAGATCGGAGAACTCACAGTTTATTTACACACGCACAAACACCCCACAAATACAATATTTAACACATTTAAAGACATATAATTATAGATTCGAAGGATTCCACTTCTAAGTCGAAAATCCGATATTCACGTACGCGCAGGGTTCGTGTAATATACTTCTTCTCTTGATAGAGTCTGTAGGCCAGCTATTACGCAGGATTGCGCTAAACATATTTCCTCTTGAATGAGAGACTATAAGCTAAATATTTCTCAGTGGGAGCGCAGGTTGTGCTTTACTTAATCTCGGGCGAGAGTCTCAAGTCCTACTGACCATTTCTCCTGAACGCCTGAAAAGAGGCTCTGTTGCCAGTGTACAGGAGGCAAATTGTTACGACACTCATTTATTTTATTTTTATTCCTTTTTAAAGGTACTTTAAACAATTTTATTGCTATATTAAAATTTCGCCCTTTGTTGATACTAAAACTTTACTAAATACCTGTTTGGGCTGAAAAGGATTATATTAAACATCGAAATTTTGAGCTTATATTGTTATATGATCATATCGTACTTTCAGTTTATCTTGAATTCTTTTGTAGTTTTGTCTAATATATTTTCTTAATTATATTTAAGATATTTCCACAAATTTCATTGTTGTTATTCATTACAAGTTTTTCTAAGATAATTGAGAAATTGTGAAGCTTGTTAAAAATTCTTTTTAATATAAAACACATTCATATTATCTGTTTTACACTTTGGTCAAAAGCAAGAAATACCTTTCTAAAGATGCTTACCCAAGTGAGTTTAAACAATTTTAAATTCGATTCGTGCCTGTAGAATACTAAAATAAAATTAGATTCCGTTTTCAAAAATCCTTTGAAATCTGTTTCGTCTTTTAAAGTTAAATAAATAAAAACATCAATTCAAAGAATAGCGTAATGCTATTGTTGACTACCAACTATAAATATTATTTTTACGACTTTAATAGGGTTTGCATTTTTGCAAAGCAGAAAATTCAGTAACTTCAAATGCCAAATCTAAGCTAAACTATAAAAATCAACAGCATTTACGAAAAGATTCTTGCAAAAAATGTTTTTCTATGTTTACGTTAGGGAACAGAAATCATTTTACAATGAGATTTGAGTTTCTTTTCAAGTAAAATAAGAATTGAAAATATTTGTTTGAATTGTTATGTGAAATTCTCGTTAAATTTATTTTTATATTTCCATGCTTACAAGAATTCGCGATATTTTTTAAAGCGAAATATTAAATGAATAGATATTTCTTTGCAAATAAAAATATCATCAGTTTAATTTTTTTTAAATTTGTTTGTTTAAAAGTTCTTTTTTTTCAAAAAATTTAATTTTTGATAAAAATAGTCATATAAAATCAATTAAGTTGTGCATATTTGTCACACTTTTTAAGATAAGCAACCATAAAGACAACATACCTATGCATTACCAAAAGCAATTCTTATTTCACAACTAAAAATGTACATAAAACACTTTATAAAGTCCACATATTATGTATCACTTCTTCTTGATTGGCGTAACTGCCCCATGGTTGGCCAAGACCGTCAGCATACTGGCAGATTTCAAGACAAGAGATGTTTTTTTTTTTTTTTCACTGGGTAGGATTGAGAGTCTTACGCCCAGCGCTCTACAGTCATATTAGACCGAGACCTATGGTTTAAAAGGGATTCCGAACCACTACAAATATCTATGGCACCGTCGGGACTCGAACTCGAAACCTGGCGCCAGAGCAGCGTGTTTCCTCATCATCATCATTGGCGCAACAATCCCATAGTGGGCCAGGACGTCTACCAACTAGCAGATTCTGAATCATTAGATGTTTTCATTTTTTGGGGTAAGGTTTTCAGCCCTACGCCCAACGCTCTATCGTAACATATATCACTATATATTGATATTAAAATGTTATTTTAGATCTTTTAGAAAATGAAATCAATTTGTAGAATCAAAATTTGGAAATAAAAATTGAATAATGCCAGCAAACCATAAAATTATTTTAGAAAAATTAAAATAAATTTAAAAATTTATTAATAATTTTTTCATCAAAAATATGAAGTATTATTATTGCAATATTAATATAATTTATTACTAGATCAATTATAATTCATAATTTTCTTACATTTAAATATTATTACAACAATAATATTTGTAACAAACTTCCATGAAATATTTCAAACTATTATAAGAGAAACGCAAGCTTTTATACCAATTATTTATAATTATTGTGCTATCTAATTATAGACACTTTAATAATAATAGCATCGTCAACTAATAATAATCGCCATTCAATTTCAATAATAACAGTATTTGATACACATCAAATACTGTTATTATTAAAATTGAATGTGCGATGGTTCGATTATTTGATTTGTATCTTAGTTAATATACTGTCGACAGCAATTTATTTCTCTTCATTAAAAGAATTTTCAATTTTTTGTTGACAATCTTACAACTTCTTTTCTATAATATTAATGGCTTTTTCTGATAATAATGGCGGTTACTGGTTTTAATACAAAAGATAATTATTTTATAAAGCAATCTTTTTTAGTTAATTATTGAATCAATTTATTTGATGTTGATGCATTATGTATTTATTTGCATTATATTATGTAAGTTATATTAAAATTTTTAATCCATTTCAATTATATTTTATATAAATAGATGACTTGTTAAATTCAACATGTTATTATTATTATTACTTGCTGTTGTTGTTGTCGTGTCCCTCATGGAAGGAGGGAAGAGGGGTGCAGCTTCTATTCTGATGGAGCACCCGTAGGTAGAAGCCGGACTTCTGCTCCGTGACGCTCTTGCAGTCATAAGAGACCGGGACCTACGGCTTAAAGTGGATTCGAACCACTACAAACATCCATGGCACCGCCGGGACTCGAACCCGAAACCTGCGGCACAGAGGGACAGAGCGCTAGACACTAGAATGGGACTCGGCCATTCAGGCCCATTATTATTACTTAATTTACTAATTTGTAAAAATTGTTTTTTACTAATACTGCTCAAAATGATTAAAGGATATTATAAGTTTCTTATAAAATAGCTTTACAATCGAGTTTAAACAAAATGTAAAAGAGAAATAAAATTCTCCCACATTTTCAAACTATTGATTATGTGAATTTTCTCTGTGATACTGAAAATCGCGGGTTAAAAGTAGTAAATAAAATTGGGCATTCAACTTACTTAATGAAAAGCTAAAGGAAAACATCATCGATTTGTGTTAGCTGTTTTGTATCGATGAATGCAACATCTTCTTTTAACCGAAACAATAGCTTGAAGGCAGTTTAGAAAGGGACCAAGTCCAATTTGTAATAGTTCAAAGAATATAACCCGCCCCACCGAAGGTATGCGGTAACTGAATGACAAAAGCACGACAGCACCCCCCCCCAGGCTATGTATACCACCTTTCGGCTCCATGGATAGGTAGTACAACACCCACCACTTTTGGCAGCCCTCAATCGTTGATTTTACACCTGGGAAACGACACGTTATAGAGCGTGCCGCGCACATCCCCAGGAGAGCAAAAGGATCTCTTGACCGTCAAAATCGTTACCAGGAGGCACCACGCGAGGTGGATCCTCTTTTTGCTCCCAATTTAAGATCAATATTACAGGAGCATCATAAAGTGTATTATCAAGGACATAAAAAGGAAATAGGAAGTGCATTGAAAATGACTGTCAAAATAATAGATGAATAGCAGCGTCAATTGAAGATCAATGATTAAGCTCAGATTATCCAGGAGAAATAAAAATATGATTGATACTTTTCTCTTTACAATTAGCACCAGAGTTTTGGCCATGCTGTAGATCTGTATATTAACTACATATGTACATCGTTAACAGGAAATCACCATTCTGTCTGCATAGAATGAACCAAAGAACATATCAATTGGAGGAAAAATAAATTCATTTCTCTACCAATGAGTTCAATTTTATCATTCAACTTGATAATAAATATATTTTCAATTGGAAAGAACATGGAGCACAAAATAATCATATCATCTTACGAAAAGTGTCAGATTTTGAGTAGTTAGAGTGATGATTTGGTCATTCATATATGATTAGCCAAGCTAATTCCTACGAATTAAAAAAAAAGATTCTCTTAAGGCTCAGCAATGAAAAAGATGGTATCCTTAGACTTTAAGAAGTCTTTTTTATACTGAATATAAATCAAAAAGAGGAAATTTATTTTAATGGAAGATAATTGTTGGAGCCTGGTGGATGACTTTCTTAATAACAAAAAATAAATATACGAAGCGTTGGGCTAGCATGTTTCCTGTGCATTATTCATACATCCAATAGAATGTGTTTGGAACATTCTAAACTATGTTTTTTTGTGTATATTTTAAGTCTAATAGAAACTTCAAATTAATTAGTATATTTAGTTTTGCAACTAATTCAAATTAACATATTTAAAAAAACAATTTCAGAAACTATAGGAAATATTATTTATATAATTTAAAAATTTATTTAAGCAATTGCTTTTTTAAGTATTAATTCACTCAATAAATTTTTCAGAAATTCGTTATAATTTTATATTGTTTCTTACATTTATTACCATTATTATGAATCTTTAAATAACAATTGTTTGGACAAACGGAAAAACTAGAAAATATAATTCTTCCTTTTGTATTTTAAATAAATTTATTAGATGAACAAGTCATCAAGAAATATTTTGCATATATTTTAAATAAAAGGCACTTACATGATTTCACAACATACTACAGATTTGAAGCGTTTGAGGCCCAAAACATCTTTTCAAATGGAATTTTGAAACTCCAACATCATCATCAAAGTTTCTAATTGTAAATCGATGGTTTGCAAGCACCAAATCTGTAATTTTTGGACGTTAGCTTCGTCGGTTGAGGCTTGGTTGTCGACCAGAGAGAGTTTTTCGACTAGTTCTCTGCCTTCTTTTAACTGTTTTTACCAATTTCTAAGCATTTCTTTCCGCAAACCAAATTTAACTCAAGTTCTTGCTCAATTAATTCAGACATTTCAAAAATGCGCCAGAATCAGTTTTAGCATCTCACAAAACCAAGCGTAAAATTTCACACATATGTCAAGGACAGTGCCAACAACCTAAAAACAAAAACAAATTGAAATACCATATGCTCAGGAAATTTAAATTTAAAATTGCTCTTACTTTGGACACAGTAGTATTTTGAGTAAAGGCACTAACATGATTTCACAACAATCTCAATATCTCTACACATAGTTGGAAACCATTCTTGAACTGCTAATTTATTCCCATTGCATTAAAAAAAGCTATAAATAAAGGCATGGGGACTAGGTAGACAATGAGAGATAAATCTCATAATATATCATAGCAAACAAATTCAAGTAAGGACATAGGGACGTGCAAGTTGCAGAAATGATATCCAATAGAAAAGTTTAAACACAATCAAACCAAAAAAAAAACTCACAAAGAAATACCTGCGCCGAATGAATGGAAAACCATTTCTGGCCAAGAAGCGATGTGGAAATATCATTAAATAAATCATCTTTTGTTCAAGTATCATTTTTTGATTCACTGTGCTTTGTTTAGAAACACATATCACATTGAGGTCCATAATTTTTGCATATCCGCCCTTTCTGATGCAATTTCTTGTCTTTGAAATGCACACATAATGTACAATGAAACATACTTTTTTACTCGCTGGGTGAATTAACCTCAGTTATTTATGGGCGCCCATTTACACCCCTGTATATGGTGACGATTAGTTGTTCGTTTATTCCGTAAGTATTGTTCGTTTCGTAATGCTATTGAAGTAATATATATACTCTCACTGTTCTTGCGCGAATAGCATACATCAAAGATATATATTTGTGTCATAAAGTTTTCATTCTACTCATACGGTGTTAAATTCTGACTGGAATAGTGGTCAGATTATCATAAAGAAAGAACATAAATAATGTGCAAACGTGACTTATGATGCAGTGTTCCAAAGGTAAAATGATTGAATGTTCTTTCTCTTCATTGGTACAATAGCCCCATGACGGGCCAAGGACATCTGCCTATTGGCAGATTTCGAGACAGATGTTTTCTTTTTACGGGGTAGGGTTGCCAACTCTAGGTTTAACAATCATATTAGACCGGGATCTAGAATTTTAGGTGGATTCCGAACCCCTACAAACATCCATGGTGCCGCCGGGACTCGAATCCGAAACCTGTCGCACCGAGAACCAGATCCCTAGTCCTCGGCCAAAATAATTAACTCTGCACTTTTTTTATTAAAACAAGTATTGAATTTTTGTGACATTGGGTAGCAATCTGCCAATTATATTTGTGATATTTTATCAATTACAAGTATCTATAAGAAAACAAAACAGAATATAATATATCCTGATCATATTCTGTTCATATATATCTGTTCATATTCTGTTCTGTATATATCATATATATGATATATATGATATATTCTGATTTTCAATTCAGAATATGATACATCCCTGAAACATCTATAACTTAAATGATATTAAAAATAATAATGGTTAATGCTAAGTGGGTAACATCGGTAACGCTTGCCTTAAAAGCATCAAAAGATCACTGCCTAAGTGTTTGCCAGCTGCATTAGAAAAACCGATTAAAATTTCGTCAAGGTAAGTATTTATTTATTTTCATTGTTAACATTTCACTCAAGAAATAACATTTCACATTACACACAATTCACGCATTCACATCAAGAAACGTCGGACGAAATTTCTGGCAGGATGTCAAGCCTGGCAAGACATGATTCTGACATTTGTCTCCATAATAAATATATCAGACAGAAAAGAAAAAAGAAAAAATGTAAACAAACAATTCATGGAGCTCTTGCACCTGAAGATATTTGACAAACATATGTCAACATGGCTTGAAATACTTTCAATTTATTTTCCCACAAAAAAAAAAAAGAACAAAAAAAATTCTTTTGTCTGCCAACAGAGATGGATTTCTGCTGCCACGTTTTTCCAATTTTTTAGAAGGTTTTTTTTTTTTTTTTACCGAGATACTTTTTCAGAGCAGAAGATGAGATGAAAAGTACTCAGGCTCAAGATTAATGCTTTTTATTGGTTTACTGGCCTTCTACGAGATCCTGGCTGGCCGTTTGTGATCATCCAAAGCTTTTGCGGGCTCCAGGATAGGTCATTTGGCATGGAAGCGGAAATGCGAAAAGATTTCTCATTTTCACATAAGTCTTTTCGGTTTGCGAGACAGAAATGACATTATACGAAGATATGGAGAAAATTTATTACGGTTTCATTTATTTATTTAAGAAAAGTCTTTATAAAGATAACCATATTTATATTAGGCAGTGTTGGAACTAAAATATACATTATTCTCTTTCCAGAAGTCCATCACAAAGCAAGTTTTAGTAAATGACTTATTGATAAACTTAAATGCAGAAATACCTAAGTTAACAATGTCAATATTTTTTACCATGCGTATGGGCTCACATAATTAAAACATTAATGTAAGAAGTAGGGACATATTTATTTTATTACATATTATTTATGTTATTCACTGTAATGTCTCAGAACAGGGTCACTTTCATATAGACATATAACGCCATCAAGAACAGGGTCACTTTCAGGTATTTTACATATAACGGCATCAAGATCACTTTAGGTTCATTTTACTTACATAGCATTATATATTTATACATATATATGAACTCTGAGTTATTGCAAATTATTATTTACAAATAAAGGAAAAAGACTAAAGATATAATTTGATTCACAAGTGCAGTTTACTCCAAATTTGGAGATTTTCAGAGTTCTTCTAGGTGCAGTGCTCCGTGAATTGTTTGTTTACGTTTTTTTCTTCTTCTTCTCTGATATATTTACTATGGAGACAAATGTCAGAATCATGTCTTGCCAGGCTTGACATCCTGCCAGAAATTTCGTCCGGCTTCTCTTATGTGATAAGGAATGCGTGAATTGTGTGTAATGCGAAATGTTATTTTTTGAGTAATATTCGACGAATCAATGGACCCGGTCTGCGTCAGACCTTCATTGTCACACGGGGTGATACACGAAACAACAAGGTGGTCACTTTGCAAACAGTCGTCACTTTGCGAATCTCCAGTCTGTTCAGTCACTTCAGAGAAAAAACAATATTGAAAATGCTGACTATCTAGAACTTTTGAATTATTTACCACGTGAATTTTTGCCACCCATTTAACTGTGACCATACTTCGGTGTGAGAATTATTCTTCCTGGATCATCCGTGGTAGACGCGGGATTTTGTGTCTGTATTTCTATTATTTCTGTGTGTCATTTCGTCATTGTAATGTAATTAAAAGTATTAGTAAATAACTCTCTACTTCCGTCCCATTGATATCTCATTCTTGCGATCCGTTTTACTGGAAAGCTAAGAGAAATATTACAAGAAATTTTTCTGGTTTTGGCGTATTGTTTTGTTAAACAACATTCTTGTCGACTCGTCGCAGTAAAATTTTTTTCCTTCTCCAAAACCTCCTTTAAGAAAGTCCGTCAAGAGGAAAGGGGGGGGTCAGCTTCTCTCGCCTCTTATTAGAATGAGCATTTCCTCAGTCCATGGCAATCACGATGCAACAACTCATGACGTAGTAAAAAATATAAATTCCTTTCCCCCTGGGAACAGAAATGATATACCTCTTCTCGTCGGAAAATGATGTAACAAAGATCTAGAGATATATAATCTTCAACACCAAGAATTAGACATTACATATACAATGCTATTTAATGCATTAAATATTCACAGGAATTAAATCGTTCTCGTATAAATTAACGCCATAAAGGACTTTAGGAGGCAAAAGGCATAAAGGAATGCATAAAGGCTTTGTTATGGACTGACAAAAATGCTGGATAAAGAATAATGTATATTTTGTTACAACGCTGACTAATATAAATATGGTTATCTTTATGAAGACTTTTCTTAAATAAATAAAAAAAACGTAATAAATTTTCTCCCTATCTTCGTATATTGTCATTTCTGTCTCACAACCGAAAAGGCTTATGTGAAAATGAGAAATCTTTTCACAATTCCGCTTCCATGCCAAAATGACCTAAATTCCATAAACCCCGGAAAAATTGGTCTTTACTTTTTGGCGCAGTAGTATATACTTTAGCTATATACTACCTAATATAAATTATTATTTTTATAAATACATTTCTTAAATAATTAAATGAATGAAACCGTAATAGATTTTCTCCATATTTCGTATATTGTCATTTCTGTCTGACAACCGAAAAGCCTAAGTGAAAAAATGAGAAATCTTTTCGCATTTCCGCTTCCATGCCAAATGACCTATCCTTGTAGCCGCGAAAGCTTTCGGATGATCACAAACGGCCAACCCTGATCTCAGACTAGGCAAGTAAACGAATAAAAGCATTCATCTCAAGCCTGAATACTTTTTCATTTCTTATCTTCTGATCTGGAAAAAGTATCTTGGTTGTCTTCTTCGGAAAAGAAAACAAACTTCCATTGGAAAAACGTGGCGGCAGAAATCCAGCAGTATCCATCTTCTTTTTTTTTTATTTCTTTTGTTTTTAACAACAAGGCTCTACTAGCAGACAAAAGAATTTCTTTTTCTTTTGTGGAAAAATAAATTGAAAGTATTTCCAAGCCATGTTGAAATATGTTTGTCAAACATCTTCTAGGTGCAGCGCTCCGTGAATTGTTTGTTTACATTTTTTTTTTCTTCTTCTGTCTGGTATATTTATTATGGAGACAAATGTCAGAATCATGTCTTGCCGGGCTTGACATCCTGCCAGACATTTTCGTTATGTGATAAGGAATGCGTGAATTGCATGTTATGCGAAATGTTATTTCTTGAGTGAAATGGTAATAGTAAAATAAATAAATACTTAGCTGACGACATCTTAATACTGAATGGGATTTTTTTTTGTATTTGAAAAAAAAAAACAATAAATAAATGAAATTTAATAGCGGTTTCTTTTTTAAACAAATATTAGTTGTTCGTTTTATATCTTTTTATTTTATAAAATAAATTATATTTTAATATGCATTCATTTGAAATACGAGTTTAATTCGTTTCATTACCTAGCTGTCTCATATCTCAAATCAGTTTCACCCACTGAACTTAATTGAAATTAAATTAGCTCATTCCAGACTCAAACAAGTCCTTTTTTATAATAATAACTTATTTATAAATCGAAATTACTTTACATAAAAACCATACTACTTGAAATCGAAATAACAATGTATTTTGCATGAGTTGCACGTTATACCAACTGTAGAATCAATGTTCTTGATTGATTGTCTTGGTTTTTGACGTAAAAAATGAATTTCAAGTCGTTCAGCAGTTGTGACACTGTTTGTGGAAAGTCCATCCACAACGGCGTGAGGTCATACCAAATTGGATGAGAAAAATCAGTGGAACTTTTTTGGATGCCATATCGTTTCCCCTTCTTCTTCAGTTCAAATTTGAACTTATTGTGACGAGTCATTCTTTTTCTACAGCATTTTGAAAGTGGGACTATAATTATAATCACTCTGTATACACAATAAATATATAAATTTAACTACTTCCGTTCCAAGTCTACTACGTAAGCCAATAAGCATACTACAATATATTGGCCTTGTTATCTTAGGTAATTCTGCATTTATGTTCATCAATAAGTTATCTACTGAAATCTGCTTTCTGATAAAAATGCTGGAAAGAGAATAATGCATATTTTAGTTACGACACTATCTAATATAAATATATAAATCTTTATGAAGACTTTTCTTAAATAAATAAATAAAGCAATAATAAATTTTCTCCATATCTTCGTATATTGTCCATTCTTTCTCACAACCGAAAAGGCCAATGTAAAAAATCAGAAATCTTTTCGCATTTCCGCTTCCATGCCAAATGACCTATCCTGGTGGCCGCGAAAGCTTTCGGATGATCCCAAACGGCCAACCACTGATCTCAGAGAGAAGGCCAGTAAACAAATAAAAGCATTCATCTCGAGCCCTGAATACTTTTTCATTTCTCATCTTCTCTGGAAAAAGTATCTTGGTTGTCTTTTTTGGTAAAAAACAAACTTCCATTGGAAAAACGTGGCAGAAAATCCAGCAGTATCCATCTTCTTATTTTATTTCTTTGTTTTTAACAACAAGGCTCTATTGGCAGACAAAAGATATTTTCTTTCTTTGTGTGGAAAAATAAATTAAAAGTATTTCAAGCAGTGTTGTAATATGTTTGACAAATATCTTCTAGGTGCAGTGCTTCCGTGAATTGTTAGTTTGCATTTTTTCTCTCTTCTTCTGTCTGATACGTTTATTATGGAGACAAATGTCAGAATCAGTCTTGCCAGGCTCGTCATCCAAGCCAGAAATTTCTCTTATGTGATAAGGAATGCGTGGAATGTGTGTAATGTGAAATGCTATTTCTTGAGTGAAATAGTAACAATGAAAATAAATAAATAGTTAGCTTGACGAGCATCTTAATCATTTTTTCTAATGCAGCTGGCAAACACTTAGGCAGTTATCTTTGATGCTTTAAAGCAGGCTGTGCCCCGACGTTACTCACAAATCATTTCAAATGAGGTGCTTTAATTTGAATATAAGCTACGGTCGCGGGAGTAACAATGACCCCGCAACGCTCTAGGATCATGTTGGATCGGGACCTGGGCTTAAAGTGGATTCTGAACCTCTAAACACATCCATGGCACTACCGGCAATCGGCCCTGAGGCACGAAGATCAGAGCGATAATGACTTGGCCATCATGCTCTTTATATGCATAGTATAATATAAATGTTCGTAATACCAAATTCTGCCAGAATATTTAATCTAAGTTAATTAAAACGTGTGCACTTAACAAACAGGTACGAATAAATTAATGTAAAGATTTATTGAATTAAGTAGCTATCATCATATTTATATATTTGTAATTTTTGCTATAGAAGATTACAAGTCTTTAGATATGTGTAACATAAATAATAGGTAATGAAATAAATGTATAACTACTTCCTACATTAAGTTTTCATTATGGGAGCCAATAAACATGGTATAATATATTAGCATTGTAAACTTAGTGATTCTGCATTTATGTTAATCAATAAGCCATCTACTAAAATTTGCTTTGTGATTTACTGATAGAAATGCTGGAAAGAGAATAATGTATATTTAGTTACAACACTACCTAATATAAATATAGTTATCTTTGTGAAGACTCTTATTAAAAAAAAAAAAACCTTAATAAATTTTCTCCATATCTTTGTGTATTGTCATTTCTGTCTCACAACCGAAAAGGCCTATGTGAAAATGAGAAATCTTTTCGCATTTCCGCTTCCATGCCAAATGACCTATTCTGGTACCCGCGAAAGCTCTTGGATGATCACAAACGGCCAACCATGATCTCGAGAAAACAAGTAAACGAATAAAAGCATTAATCTCAAGCCTGAGTACTTTTTCATTTCTCATCTTCTGCTCTGGAAAAAGTATCTTGGTTGTCTTCTTAGGGATGAGGAAGACAAATAAAAACAAAAACTTCCATTGCAAAAACGTGGCAGCAGAAAACCAGAAGTATTCATCTTTTTTTTTTTTATTTTAACAACAAGCTCGTCAGACAAAAGAGTTTTTTTCTTTGTGTGGAAAATAAATTGAAAGTATTTCAAGCCATGTTGAAATATGTTTGTCAAATATCTTCTAGGTGCAGCACTCCGTGAATTGTTTGTTTACATTTTTTTTTTCTTCTTCTTCAGTCTGATATATTTATTATGGAGACAAATGTCAGAATCGTGTCTTGGCAGGCTTGACATCCTGCCAGACATTTCGTTTTGTGATAAGGAATGCGTGAATGGTGTGTAATGCGAAATGTTATTTCTTGAGTAAAAATGGTAACATTAAATAAATACTTAGCTTGACGACATCTTAATCATATTAAATGGGATTTATTTCTTTTTATTGTATTTAAAAAAGAAACATTGAATAAATAAAATTTAATAGCGGTTTTGTTTTTAAACAAATATTATTAATTCGTTTTCGATTTTTTGTTTATAAAATAAATTTTTTAAGATGCAGTTTACCTTGAGATATGAGTTTTATTCGTTTCATCATCAGATTGCTCATTTTCAAATCCCCCCTCCCACTGAACATAATTAAAATGAAATTAGTTTAAAAAAACATTTTTTATTCATATTGATGTATTTATAATGTACAAATATTGTATACTAACAATATAAAAACCCACACATACACATATATACGGGGTAATTATAATTAAAGTCCCTCTTTCAAAATGCTGTAAAAAAGAATCACTCGTCACAATGAGTTCAAATTTTGAATTGAAGAGACTTGAAGAAGGGGGAAAAGGTATGGCATCAAAAAACGTTTCTCCGATTTTTCCCATCCAATGACCTTGCCGTGGTGGATGGGATTTCCACTAACAATGTCACAACTGTTAAATGACTTGGAAGTAATTTTTCTGTCAAAAACTGAAATAATCATTCACATTGAACTCTACAGTTGGTTTCATGTGCAACATGCCAAATATGTTGTAATTTCGATTAAAAATATCACTGGTGGTCGAATTCACTTTCTTTATGTCGATCACAACGCCATCTATTAATAAACTTTGGAACTGGTTATGATGCCATACCATTTCTCCCTTCTTCAAATATCTTCAGTTCAAATTTGAACGCATTGTGAATAGTGGTTCTTTTTCTACAGCATTTTGAATGTGGGACTTATAATCACCCTTTTTGCTAAAGTGAATCTTAAATAAAAATAGATATGTGTTCTGCCTTCACATTTTTGATAGATATTGTAGTGACTTTCTATATGCATCAAGCAAGTGGTTTGTGAATATAAGTGTATTTTAGAAAAATAATGTTTAAATCTGTCAATCTAAAATGATATGTATAAATTAAATATGTCTACTTGTAAAAACTTACATACATCTAAACTTGTATCTTATACATACACACTTATATACGATTTTATTTATTTACGTATATATATATATATATATAAGATATTTATCTTATAATATATATATTATATATATATATATAAGAGCTCAGCTTCTTCAAGTATCTTATAATATATATATATAAGATACTTGAAGAAGCTGAAAACGGTACGCCCTCAAAAAAAGTTCAAAAGGTATTAATAGATGGCGCTGTAAGCGCATAAAGAAGGCATGGGTATGGGTTTTGAATATAATATAATAGAAGGCATGGGTTTTGATTTATAATATTTAATAAACAAAAGACGAGAATCTAATACAGCTGATTAAATGTTTTGATTGGACATTGTCTTATTACTTTAACAATGAAATCATGTACAGGGTCATTATAATTAAAGTCCCTCTTTCAAATGCTGCAAAAAAAAAAAAAGAAACGCTCGTCACTATGAGTTCAAATTTGAACTGAAGGAACTTGAAGAAGGGGGAAACGGTACGGCCTCAACAAAGGTCCCAAAGTGTATCAATAGATGACGCTGTAAGCGGCATAAAAAAGTGAATTCGGCTGCCAGTGATTTTTTGAATCGAAATTACAACGTATTTGGGCATGAGTTGCATATTAAACCACCTGCAGTCTTTAATGTGCTTGTTTGTATTGGTTTTTGACCGGAAAAATGACTTCCAAGTCATTCAACAGTTGTGACACTGTTAGTAGAGAGCCTATTCACCACAGCAAGGTCATACCAAATTGGATGAGAAAAATAGGTGGAACTGTTTTTGATGCCATACCGTTTCTCCTTCTTCAAGTATCTTCAGTTCAAATTTGAACGCATTGTGAATAGTGGTTCTTTTTCTACAGCATTTTGAATGTGGGACTTATAATCACCTTTTTTATGCTAAAATGAATCTTAAATAAAAAAATAGATATGTGTTTGCTTTCACATTTTGATAGATATTGTAGTGACATTCTATATACATCAAGCAAGTGGTTTGTGAATATAAGTGTATTTTAAAAAAATAATGTTTAAATCTGTCAATCTAAAATGATATGTATAAATTAAATATGTCTACTTGTAAAACTTAAAGCCATAATACTAAAAGTCTACAATTTTCCTTGAATTTAAATTCTTTTAACTCATTCGTAACTAAAAATCTCAAAAAAAAATTATTTCTTTTTTTTAATTAAATAAAAAAAATTAATTATAATGTTATTCAAAATTACACACAAAAAATAAAAACTACGATAAATCTTTTTTTCTCTGTGATTAAACAGTCAATTGTTCCTAATCTTGGTTTGCTGGACATGAATATGACAAAATTTTTGAATTTTTCTGTTATTCCTAAAATATTTGTAACTTAATGTTTGCAATATGAAACAATGCGTTAACAAACACATATAGTATAACTGTTTACTCTATACGTGGTCAATCAGTTTATAGCTAATGCATTTTTCTCAAAGTCATTCTTGAAAATTGTCCAACAGTGGCCTGACAACTTTATAGTGGACCATTTCCCAGTTAATTTTTCTCAATTTTCGTAATCTCCTACAGAAAACACACTCACAGTGCCCTCTAACCTGACCACAATTTTTAAGAAAGAAGTCCAAGTGATACTACTAGCTGCAGAACTACACCCACTTACTAGTTTGAAATTAATATCAGAAGGGGGCAGCAGCTGAAGGATTGGAAATACCCCTGAATAATTTCTGATTTGACAATGCATCGTGTAAGTTGATTTAATTTGAAATATTAAATTTTTTCTACGAATGAATTAAAAATTTAATATTTCAAATGCTTCTTATTACTGTATCCAAAATAAGACAAATTTTCAATTTATAATTTCCGGCTTATGGAATTTCATTTCTTTTTTCTTTTTTAGGTTGTTGGATATCTGTGTGAAATTTGACGTCAAAATATCCATTAGTGTTTGAGTTACGCTTGGCTTTGTGAGATGCTAAAACTGATTCCGGCGATTTTCAAATGTCCGAATTAATTGAGCAAAGAACTTGCATTCAATTTTCTTTGCGGAAACTTACAGAATGTTGCTTAAGGCATTCGGTGAGCAAAGTATCTGTCAATTCTATTTTGTGCCTCAAACGCATCAAATCTCAATTGATACCGATAACACTGAATGCACCAACTCACTGATTCCTGCTCACTGCATTGATTCTTCGTGACTTTTTCGTGACCAAAGTTGAAACCCATATAGTTCCACAACCAACCGTATATGACAAAAAATAAAAATAATCCCACCGTGCGACTTCTCCGCTATTCCCTAAATCTCAAAAAGACCGCCCGAGGACCCCGTTTTGAGTCGATTGAAGAGACTCAACGTGAAACGTCGCGTGCCTTGAAGGGCATCCCTGTTGGTGACTTTTTACCATGCATTTGAGGATTGGAAAAAAGTTGTCATAAGTGCATTGTGTCCGAAGGGGATTACTTTGAAGGCGTTGAAATAAATTTGGAAGAATAAATAGTGTTTGAAAAAAATAATTGATCTTACTTTTTGGGTACAGTAGTATATCTTCTTTGTCTAGCTTTTTTACAAGAAGAAATTGATATTAAAAGCAAAAAAATCCTAATATAAGTTCAAGCGTGTAGAATATTTGACTTTTACAACATCATTGACTATTTCAAGGGACATTTGTGTATTTTTTTTATATAAAACTACTATTTTTTTTATTTTTTTATTTTTTTACTTTAAACGTGTGTATTAGCACCATATTATGATATTTTAACATGGTAATTATTTTTTTTACTCATTACCTTAAAGTCGGCTCTGAAAGGATTAAAAGGATAAAAAAAACAGGGACATAATCCCATTTAATCAGCTACACTTTCAAGAGTTTCTTGACTTTTTTCGATCCCTCTCCCCATATTTTAGTGGCACTTAATTATAACAGCATGAACAAACAAAACATTTATAGGAAGTTTATTTTTGAGTCAATGAAGAGATTCAACGTGAATCGCCGCGCACTTTGAAGGCCATCCCTGTCGATGACTTTTTAGCATGTACTGGGGATTGGAAAAAAAGTTGGCATAAGTGCATTGTGTCGGAAGGGATTACTTTAAAAGCGATGAAATAAATTTGGAAGAATAAATAAAGAGTTTTTGAAAGAAAAATAATTGGTCCTACATTTTGGGCATAACAGTACACCGTGTAAATTTATTATCTTCGAAATAATTGAAATGTTAATATTTTAAATGTGGCTTACATATATGTATATATGAACGTGTAAAACAATCTAATTTCTTACTATATAATTATATAACAGTCCATCTTACTATATAACATATATATCTTACTATAAAACAGTCTAACTCCATATATATAACCGCATCTGTGCCGGTCAATGAATCAGCTCTGCAGAAGATTAATAAAAATAACACCCCACTTTTCATCGTTTTTCATCCTTACGTTTCTCTTTAATAATACATTTCGTGTTGGAGAGAGACAAAAACGCCATCCGATTCAAACGGGAGTTGGTTAGGACTTTTTCGGAATAAGTCCAGTTGGAAGGAACAAAGAATGCTCTTCTGGGGACTTTGGCAGGAAAGATAAGAGGAAGCCAACATTTCATTAAACACCGTTCCTTAATGTTCGACTTTTGACAAATGAGGTGGAACACCCAGGGTCCCTGGGGAGGAGAAAAGTCGTCTGAAAATGCATATGCACCACCATCCATTGTCGAACGTCAGCCCTTTTTAGAATCGTCTGCCCTAAAGAATAATTTAGGGGCAGCCAAATCGGATTATCTAATGGTGATGACGGGACAAATATTTTTTAAAGTGGGACTTTAATACGGATGTCATTTAAGACTAATATCTAATATATTTCTGTTTATTAAAGGGTATTTTAAATGTTATTTTTTAGTCTTTCATAAATTTATTAGAGAGAGATAATGGATATTAAATGTATTGAAATGACAGGAAAAATAGTTAAAAATTTGTTTTAAGTATTCTTACAAAATATATATATAATAATAATTAATAATGTAATTTTAATACATCATTAATTTTATTATATAAAAATTTTATTTTTATGAAAATTTTATTATGTTTATAAAAAATAATATCATTTTTATAATTTAAAAAATTATATTTAAAAAGTGTTTACAAAAATATAATTTTTATAATATAAAAAATTATATTTAAAAAAAGGGTTTATTAAAAATTAATTAAAAATTTCTCAGGTATAACATAAACTTCTAAATAATGTTTCTCAGATACAACATTCATTTCTGAACAAAATTTCTCAGTTACAACATTCATTATTTCTGAACAAAGTTCTTCAGATACAACACAAACTTATGAATAACAGTTTCAGATACAACATGCTATTCTGAACAAATCAAATAAATATTAAATTTTTAATTCATTCGAATCTAATCAATTTAAATGATGCATTCTCAAAATATATGTATTTTCAAAAAATATCACTGGCAGCCACGCATGTAGCGCCGTCTATTAATACATTTTGGAACTTTTTTTGATGTCGATCAGACTTTGTCGATCAACTTTTGTTGTCAAGAATTTCAAGACTTTTGTTGTCAACTTTCCTTTTATGTCATTTTTTGATGTTTTCAGATTCCCAATTCTTCAAGTATCTTCAGTTCAAATTTGAACTCGTTGTGACGTGTTTTTCTTTGACAACATTTTTTAAAGTGGGACTTTAATTAGTATAATCACCCTGTATATAACAGTCAATTCGCATCTGTGCCGGGCAATAAATCGGTTCTGCGAACGATTAATAAATAACACCCTATCATCGTTTTTCATCCTTACGTTTCACCCAATCAATACCGTGTTGGAGAGAGACAAACGCCGTCCGATTCAAACGGGGAGTTAGTCAGGACTTTTCGGAATAAGTCCAATTAGGAAGGAACGGACGAATGCACTTCCGGAGACTTTGGCAAGAAAGATAAGGGAAAGCGAACACTTCATTAAACACCGTTCCTTAATGTACGACTTCAACAAATGAGGTAGGACGCAGGTCCCTGGGGTGGAGAAAAGACATCTGAAAAATGCATATGCACCACCATCAATTTTCGAACGTCAGCGCTTTAGAATCGTCTGCCCTAAGAATAATTTAGGGAGCAGCCAATCGGATTATCTAATGGTGATGACAGACTACTAAATGTGTTCGATTTCACTTTTGAGACAGACTGGTTTTTGTATTAAATGTAATATGCATGTCATTAAAGACTAATATCTAACATATTTTCTATTTATTAAAAAGGGTATTTTAAGTATTTTTTTAAGGTGCTTCATAAGTTTAATAGAGAGATATAATGCGATAATAAATGTATTCAAATGCTGGAAAAATAATGTAGAATTATTTTCTCAAGTGTTTATATGAAAATATATATAATAATAATTTATAATAAAATTTTTATTATATAAAATTTTATGTTAATGAAATTTTTATTATGTTTATAAAAAAATTATATAATTTTTTTATAATATAAAAAATTATATTTAAAAAAAAAGTGTTTATAAAAAATTATATTTTTTATAATATAAAAAAATTACATTTAAAAAAAAGTGTTATTAACAATTAATTCTGAAATTTATCAGATATAACATAAACTTCTAAATACCATCTCTCAGATATAACATTCACTTCTAAACAAAATTTCTCAAATATAAGATAAACTTCTGAATAACATTTCTCAGATTCAACATTCAAAGTTCTTCAGATACAACACAAACATCTGAATAACAGTTTCAGGTACAACATGTGGTGAGGGGTGAAAAGGAGAGGCACAACGTTCTTGTACGACATTTATTACTCAACTGACGATACATGACGAAAAACACTTGACAAACAAAAAAAGCGCCCTCTTACGGAGAACGAAATATTACATAAGGAATGTACATACGGTTACGGTCTGAACATGCCGCCCACCTTGAAATAACATTTCAACAATGAATGAATATAAAAAGTGTTACAT
Organism: Caerostris extrusa; assembly: GCA_021605095.1. NCBI lineage: Eukaryota > Metazoa > Arthropoda > Arachnida > Araneae > Araneidae > Caerostris > Caerostris extrusa. The sequence continues at coordinate 2,744 of BPLR01019738.1, read as the reverse complement.
TACACACTAATATGCATACATGAATCAAAGGAGTTGAATGAATATTGAATAGAAATACACTGATTATACAATAAATGCAATGCCACAATTAACATACATTAATAAAATTTAAACTGGCAACATACATAATTTTTGTGATATTTCTTTTAAATGTGCCATCTGCTGTTTTGATGGTTACAACCCTAACAATATTATCAAGACCAGGGTGTAATTGTATTATTCTACCCATTTTCCATTTAGTTGGGGGCAAATTATCATCTTTAATGAGACACAGATCATTGATTTGAAAATTTTTAGTTGGTAAAAGCCATTTTGGTCTTTGTTGCAATCGACATAGATATTCATTGTGCCAACGTTTCCAAAATTGTTGAACCATTTTTTGAATAAGTTGCCATCTAGTAAGATATGAGATTTTTGACTCAATGTAATTTGGCTCAGGAATACTTGTCAATGACCTTCCAATAATGAAGTGACCAGGTGTTAACGCTGATAGGTCATTTGGATCATTAGAAATTGCTGTTAAGGGTCTAGAATTAAGACAAGCCTCTATTTGTGTTAAAAATGTTTCAAATTCTTCATATGTTAATTTAGCTTCACCAACAACACGTTTTAGATGATATTTTGTTGATTTTATACCAAGCTTCCAGAGACCACCCATGTGTGGTGCACCTGGAACATTTAAATGCCATTTAATACCATTATCAGACAAGAAAAATGGTTACATTTGATTGTAATTGTTTTGATTTTTGAAAGTTTTTCAAATTCCATGAGCTTACGTTTTGCGCCAACAAAGTTAGAACCGCAATCGCTGTATATATCACTACATTTGCCTCTGCGGGATATATAAACCTTTTGAGAGCTGCAATGAAGGCATCTGCAGAAAGATCAGTTACTAATTCTAAATTGGATAGCTCTAGTAGTGAACAAACAAAAGAGAGCTATGACTTAGAAATGATTTTGAACCTCGACCCTTCGATGCTCTAATTTGGAATGGACCAGCGTAGTCTACTCCACAACGCAAGAATGTCGGAGAAGGGGAAATACGTGTACTGGCAAGTCACTCATCATTTGATTAGTTATAGAAGCTCTAATTCTGCAACATTTTACACATTTTCTGATTAAATGTCTAATGACATCTCTAGCACCTATAATCCAATATTGTTCTTGAATAGAAGATTGTACAGTTGGGGACCAGCATGCAAGAGAATTTCATGACTAATATCTAACAATGAGATCAGTTAAAAATGTGCCTTTTGGCAGTGAGATGGGGATGTTTGTGGCGTATGCGATATTTGCATGTCGCAAGCGAGCCGCCCACCCTGAGAATACCTGAATTATCCAAAATGGATTTAGAGACAAAATTTTGCTTCTGCATGATAATGCTTGATTTCCTTAATGCATTGATCTCATTATTAAACACAATAAATTGAACTGATTTGATCAAATACATTTATAGCATTGGTAAATTCACTAGTATTTAAAACCAGTTACCTTATCTTTTGAATTTCTGCAATTATTAACCAAACCTTAAACAATATGCTGTTACACGTTTCAGTTTGGAAAGAGATGAATATTTCTGAAATAAATCATTTTGAATTTGGTGAATGATTGGCTGCAATAGTTGATTGTACACAAATACCTTTTCTTCAGTCACAGGATCGTTCAATGTCGACTCAAGATGTCGTTCAATGTCGGCTTTGAGATTTGGATGGAAAAAAGTGATGATTATACAGAAATTCTGGATATTCCACACAACCACACTGGGTAAGTAGTGCTGAAGATGACACACCACGGTCAATCCGCAGGATTTTCATTTCCACTAACATGATGCCACTGGGTAGGAGAAGACAAAGTCTAGTTTTCATACTCTGTTGGCCACGAAAGTTCCATCGGCTGGCATGGGATCCTAATCCAGGCAAAGTACGATTGTGGAATCCGTATGAAAATGAGATTGCGATATAGGATGTCAAATGCTACTGATGAAAAACTCATCCAGTTTTGCCAATGAAGTGCCCCGCACGAATTCCAATCGTGGAAGTGAAATGGTTTTAAGTGGTGCAACTTTGGTTTTGGCTATTACTAACAGCTGAACTTTGGTTTGTCCTGTTTTGAGCACAGAGCGACAGTAAATTACAGCTGCGTACGCTTTTTTCTGAGGCATCCTTGAACCCATGCAGTTGGGTGATTTTGTCTGGATCAAGAAACAAGTATCTTGAGGAAATTTTAGGTTTGACAAATAGTATGTCTTGTGATAATGTGTCTTCCATTCAATTGCAATGTCTGGAGGAACGACTTCATCCACTACAGCTGATCTGACTCCTGGTTTTTGCATGGTGATGGTTTGCTCTGGATTGTGATGGGTGCGGCAGCCATCAAGAGGGTCCGAGAATCTTTTTGCGATTTAATTGAAAAGAGTGTTCTTTTGGTTAAGGCATACCTTCAGAGACCAATGAATTGACTTTGAAGGAGAAGACATCTCTGAGGCTGGATGCACTTGCACAGGATACCTAAAGTTTTACTGTGCCATCATCAATGCTTAAAAGCATTGGTGACACAGAAAAATCTTCTTGAATCAAGTTCATGTTAGGTTATTAATTAAGCCCATTTTCTCAAACAAGTCCAGCACTTGACAGCATTTGAATCAATTGTGCCTAGATCTAGAGCTTCTTGTGGTTGAATTCAGCTCCAGTGTCAGGGGCTCCATCGACATAAAAGAATCTCTTTCAGGGGCTGAGAACAATAAT